>VZTY01030008.1:0-11500 GCA_013400935.1 Turnix velox | reverse complement strand
TGGAGAAGAACTTCTTCCTCATGTCTCATCTAACCCTGCCCTGTTCTAGTGTCAAACTAGAAACAGGGGCCCCTTGCCCCCTGTCCATGCTCTTGCAAACAGCCCCTCCCCAGCTTTCTTGTAGATCACTTCAGGTACTGGAAGGCTGCTTAGAGGTCTCTCTTCTCCAGGCTGAACAAAACCCTATCTCTAAGCCTTATGGCAAAGGTTCTCCAGACCTCAGATCATCCTTATGGCCTCCTCCATAAGGATGGAGTCCTCTGGATTGGCTCTAGCAGGTTCATGTCCTTTTGCTGAGGGCTCCAGTGCTGGACACAGTGCTTTAGATTTTTTAATACGTCTGAGCTTTGTATATCCTGCAGGAAGGATGAGAGCAGAGATGTGGCATCTCTGGCTATAGCTCAGTTGTCTGGGGTGGTGGCAGCTGCTTGGGCTTGGGGGCAGCATGGTGTCTCATCTGGAGATGTGCCACTGGTGGGTTTCAAATCACCTCCTCCAATCTACCCTCAGCCATCCCACTGCTTAAGGCTCTTAATTTCTCCTGGAGTTTTATCACCAGCAATCACTAGTTCTCTTGCAGAACTGGCCCTGTGCTGGATACCTGACCTCTGCTTGAGGAGAAGTGGTTGAGCCATCCCCTTGGAGCCAGTTGCACATGTGGGGCTGGAGCTGCTGCTCTCTAGAGAAGACACACCATGGGTATGGAAATTATAGAATCAATCATAGAGTCATAGAATGGTTTGGGTTGGAAGGGACCTTAAAGATCATCTAGTTCCATCATGGGCAGGGACTTGTCCCACTAGACCAGGTTGCTCAGTGCCTCATCCAGCCTGGCCTTGAACACCTCTCCAGAGCAGAGTGAGGATTAAATTTGCTTGAGATTGGATCTAAACATCCCCCTTATTTTATTTTTTTTCTTTTTAATATGGATTTCCAGGGAAAGGGGGAAAATGAAAAAAAAATATTCATCTTATCATCCCAGTACGTTGTTCAAACCAAAACACTGCTGCTTTCTCTGCCCCATTTTTTTACTTCAAGAGGGTCAAGTTTGAATTGAACAATGATGTGCTCAAGTGGAAAAACATGAAGCATTTAATTTAGCAAATAGATGGATGAAAAGTTGTGGCATTCTTAAGCAAAACATTTCATTCCAAAACTGGTTGGGAAAAAAATGCCTTTTATTATGTTTTTTTTTTTTTTCCTTGGATCATGCCCTTGTTTGTTTTCCTCCCTACTTTAATTACTGAATTGTGCTTAAATTTGCCAATTGTTTTGATGCCTCAGGAGTCTAGAGGAAGGTGTCCCTGCCCATGTCAGGGGGGTAGGACCTAGATGATCCACCAGGTTTGTGGTTCAGTGAAAATTAAAAATCTTTTACTGCAAATCAAGGGGTTAATGTGAGAGCCCTTACTTTTGACTCCTGGTGTGCAGTTTTCCACAGCTTTTGCTGGGAGCAGGCACTTGACAGTGATGCACACTTCTAGGCAGTGACCCATGGAGTGCTGTTTTGGTCCTGGTCACAAATAAGCCGCTAGAAAACCATGTGATGGCAGGACTGTCCCTCTGGGCATGGTCCCTTCTCATGGGGAAAAGAGCTCAGCAGCCTTCCTGAGGTCTCCATCCCTGGGTGGGCTTTGGGGAGGACCCTTCTGCAGGACACTGGGACACACAGACCTTGTGGAGCACAACCCTACCCCTGGGGGGTGGTGGTGGGAAGGAGTTTAAATAAAGAGGAGAGAAGGTTTTATTTAGAGCTGGAGGATGTTCCTTCATCAGATTACACCACTTTTAAGTAGGTCAGGCAGGAGACCCGAGATATCCAAGTCCCCTTCCAAGGCATCCATCCGTCACTTATTATTCCAGGCATTTCCCTTTCACTCAGCCTTCCTTTCACAGCCTCAAGCCCCTTTGTTGCTGCTTCTTGGGCTGCCCTGGCTCTCACTGTGCTTCCCAACACTTGCTCCTTTCATTGCCTTTTCCTGGCTCTTACCCCTCCCACTCTGGCTCCAGTGCAGTGATGGGGACAGCAGTGGCCATGGATGTGCCATTGAGTGCTTATTGTCACTGCTTTGGGATGGGGGCCAGGGGAGAAAGCTGAGTGATTCCCCCACATCTGGATTTTACACCTTACCACAACATGTAAGTGAGCAAAAAAAAGCAATAAAAACACCCAAAATGAAAAAGGATTCCCCAAACCTCCCCATTTAAGCCTTTTATTCTGGGCAAAGAAACAGCTGCCCCCATCAGTCTGAGATCTTCTTCCCCAACAGCAGCATCAGCATCCAGGAACCCTTTCCAGCCACTTTCCCCTGTAATCAACCTAATCATGAAGCCTTAGGATACATGTGGGGAAACCTTCCTACCTGTTCCCAGCCTTGTAAATAAATGCACAGGAAGGAGGAGGAGGGCTCACGGGGTCTCGTTGTAACCCTGTCGCCTTCATTACCCAGAAAGATGAAATCCCCTCTCCTTGGGTACAGGCAGCTCTGAGAGGGGACAGTGAGGAGCAGGTCCCCGGGGCTGATCCTGCAGCGAAGCACTTCACTCTGCATTAACTCAGGGCTTTTTTTGTTGTTTTTTTTTTTCCTACTGACTGGGGTTACTCGTGATTAGGGGCTTGGTAGGGTCACAGCAGGGATCTGGCACCTGAGAGGAGAGAGATTTTGCTGCTGGTGGGAGGGAAGGAGCCTGAAGGCAGGTCAAAGCTGGCTCCTGCTGTCCCCAAGGGCTGGCTTTTGTGTCAACCTCTGAGCAGAGGACCAGGGATGCTCTGGCCCCTTCTGTCACCTGAGCTGCCACATTCGAGGATGAAAATCACCAGTCAGTAACACTTGCTTGGTTTTATCAAGTCTTTTTCTTTGCTTGCTCTCAGCTTCTTATGTTTTTCAACACTTAGTGGAATTTTTTTTTTATTATAATTTTTTTTTTAACTCGAGGCTTCCTTCAAGCTGATCTCCCAGGAACGCTGGGTGCTTGGGTTTTTTTTTAATATTCTGACAGGTGCTATTTTGCTATTTGCTTGTGATGATTCAGGACATTTGCATCTCTTTGTCCTTAATTAAAAAGCTCTTCACCCTTGCTGCAGGGCTATGGCAGATTTCTCTTGATCTTTTCATTTTGGGGGGACTTTTAATCAATGTATCCACACTGTTGGTGGGGGTGTGTTTCTGATGGGGAAGAGGGGAGAGCAAAGCTTAGCTGAATGTGGAGAGCTGTGTGGGTGTAATTATGGCTTGCTCTTTTTTTTATTTTTTTTTATATATTTCTTTTCCTTTTGGGTGAACTTGACTGCTGTTGAAAGGCATTTAATGCTAAAAGCCTCCAGGAAGTCCCTTGTCCACCAAACGCTGTCAATGGAAAAGGCAACATTTGCTGCAGAGCCTGAAGCTGGCAGAGCTGCCTGGGGAGTAGGGGAGTAGGTGCTGGGCTTTTCACTTTGCAGAACCCCCCCTTTAAATCCCTTCCTGCTTGAACAGGCACAAATCAGTTCCATTTATCTACATCTCAACACTCTGAGCACCCCAGAACCTGGGCACATCCCTCTGTGATGTGTGTGGGATGTTCACCACACTGCCTTGGAGTGCCTTTGGATTATACCTGGGATATTTATTAATTACTCTCATCTCTTCCATAGCTGCACTTTTTGCAGGGTGGAAGGGCAGAGGATCAAGGGTTCAAGTATCTGTCTAGGTAAAAGGGTTGTGAGAGTTGGGTTGATGGGTAGATTAGATCTGACAAGTCCCTTCCAATGTAGGTGATATAATTATACATCATATAATGGCAACACATGTTGCCTGGGGTTTTCCGAGGCAGGAAAGGACCTGTCAGCTGAGGGAGGAATGTAGTAGCAGCAGCTTGGAGGGCAATGACAAGTAGATAGTCTGGAAGCATTTTCCACTGCAGGAAACCCTCCCTGGGCTCAGGAGAGGATGCAAGGAAAGGGGATCCCCCTCCACACTGCCTTGGGGAAACACATGTTGCCTGGGGTTTTCCGAGGCAGGAAAGGACCTGTCAGCTGAGGGAGGAATGTAGTAGCAGCAGCTTGGAGGGCAATGACAAGTAGATAGTCTGGAAGCATTTTCCACTGCAGGAAACCCTCCCTGGGCTCAGGAGAGGATGCAAGGAAAGGGGATCCCCCTCCACACTGCCTTGGGGACCTTTGGATTATACCAAGAATATTTATTAATTACATACATCTCTTCCATAGCTGCACTTTTTGCAAGGTGGAAGGGCAGAGGATCAAGTGTTCAAGTCCCTGTCTAGGTAAAAGAGTTGTGAGAGTTGGGTTGATGGGTAGATTAGATCTGACAAGTCCCTTCCAATGTAGGTGATATAATTATACATAATATAATGGCAACACATGTTGCCTGGGGTTTTCAGGGGGGAGCTAAAAGGACCTGTGAGCTGAAGAAGGGATGTAGCAGCAGCAGCATGGAAGGCAGGGACAAGCAGAAAGTCTGGAAGCATCTTCCACTGCAGGAAATCCTCCCTGGGCTCAGGAGAGGATACAAGGAGAGGGGATCCCCTTCCATGCTGCTAAGGGGATGTCTGCAGGGTTGCTAGGAGGCAATGGGATGTGGGAACAAGAAGCTGCCCTGACTTCTTGCCCTGAGAGCCCAGGATGATGGGCAGCAAGAGCCCTGCCTCTTAGGTGACTCCTTCCATCCCTCTAGAATAGGTTGTTTCTCTGCAGCTCTTTCCACCTGGATTGGTCCTGCTGGCAGGTGGGATGGTGGGAAGGGACCCTCCTGCCTGAAAGGGAAGGGGAGGAGGTCCCATCCAGCCCTTCTTGCTGGTCCCCAACCATGTGGGGATATAGGAACTGGGTTTTATCTCAGGGATCTGAGCCTGCTGGGCAGCAGTGACCCCAAGGGATGACATCCCAGGTGAAAGGATCAGGCCCTAGGTGCAGAGGTCTTGTAACTGTTTTACTGATATCCCACCCTTACATTCTTCTATCTCCTCCTATGAAACAGCAGAGTAAAAAACAACTCCAGCAAAGCCCCTGGCTGCTCTTCTCAGTGTTTATCTGTTCTGCTTTTGCAGGCTGTGGCATGCCAGCTTGCCAGAACCTTTGAAGATTATTTTCTGAAGAGACTTCAGCCTCCTCTCCAATCTTTTTTATTTTACCTCCTTTCAAGGCATCGCCACCATTTCCTGAGACTTAACAGCGACAGGGTGAGATTAAGATTGGAGCTTAGGGAGTATTAGGAGAGGATCTCTCTTTCCTGACGTGCTGGCAACTGCCAGAGCCCTGGTGCCAGCATCTCTTTTTTTGGGGAGGCAGTGCATGCGTGGGCATTTCTGCTCCAGTGACTTTGGGAGCGTGGAAGCTGGAGGGCACTGAGAACAAAAGCTCACGGTGTCGACTTCTTTGCACTTCAGCTGCTTCTCATTGCTTTGGGCAAGAGGAGGGGCTGGGACAGAGAGGGAGAAAACCCAAGGGTGAGGGGACAGTGGGTTCTTGGTCACTGTGGCAGGATGGGGTGTGGATTTCAACCCATTGAGGTGTGAGGGTGAAGTTGTTGGGAAGTAAAACCCCAAAAAAGAAAAAAAAAGGTAATTTAGTGTAGGGCTTGATGTGCCTGACAGTCACAGCAGCACAGCCTGTGTATGGCTCAGGGTTGATTTAGGTCAGTGTTTCATGGGAGATCCTGGAGCTGAGGAGGAGAGAATTGCTGGCATTTCTCCACATGCTCTCATAGGCATGGGCTGAGGAGCATCATGGATGCTCCCAAGGGTGTGGAGGTGGAAAGGGTGTGCATGACAGTGCCAGCAGTACAGAGCAACTGGCTGCTGGATGGAGTCAGGTCTGGGAGAGCAGCCCTGCTCTGCCATGGAATAGGAGGGGACCCTGGTGGCATGACTGTGACAGGGGGCAGTCATGGGGAGCAGTTGGGGCCTGCTCTCAGCCCTGGTGACCTCCTGCTAATGCAGCTCTGTTGAGGTGGCAGCGTGGACCACAGTGCCATGGTCCCAAGTGCAAAAAACACCCCCTCCAAAGTGTGTCACTTAAGCTCAGGGACTTGAGAGAGAAGGACACTTCCCTCTTGCAAGGGGGAAAATCACAGATCATAGAGTTGAGAGCCTTCTAAGATCATCCAGTCCAAAGCCCTACAGTGACAGGGACATCCTGCACTACATCAGGTTGCTCAGAGCCTCAGCAAGCCTGGCTTTGGATGTCTCCAGGCTTGATGGGTCCTCCATCACCTCTCTGGGCAACCTGGGCCAGTGTCTCACCCCCCTCATGGGGAAGAACTTCTTCCTCATGTCTCATCTAACCCTGCCCTGCTCTAGTTTCAAATCACAGTCCCTCATCCTGTGTCTCCATGCTCTGGCAAACAGCCCCTCCCCAGCTTTCCTGGAATCCCTTTCAGGCATTAGGAGGCTGCACTGAGGTCTCTCCACAGCATTTTCTTCTCCAGGCAAAATAAAGAGCAGCTAAAAACACCAAGTGGCTGCTGAGAAGGAAAGAGGTGTGAGAACATGGGCTCATTGCAGGTATCTACCACAGAGCTTCAGAGTCAGCCTATAAAGGACAGCAGAGCAACAGCAGCTCTTGTGACCCCAGATCACCTGGTCCCAGCTCTGGGAGGAAAGCTTCTCTCACTGGTTTCTCCACTTACCAACTGCCTTGTGTTGTCTGTCCTCAGGCTGATAGAAGGTCAAAGCAGAAGGTCAAAAAGAGGGGATATTTAGTCTGGATAGAGGAAAGAATTTCCTTATTGTGAAGGTGGTAACACACTGGAAGAGGTTGCCCAGAGAGGTTGTGGATGATCCCTCAATCCCTGGAGGTGTTTAAGGCCAGGCTGGATGAGGCACTGAGCAACCTGTTCTAGTGGGAGGTGTCCCTGCCTTGGGCAGTGGGGTTGGAACTAGATGATCTTTAAGGTCCCTTCCAACCCAAACCATTCTATGATCCTATTAACAGTAAATGACAACTGTGCCTCCATCTCTCTTAAATCCTGCTGGTGAGTGATGATGTGCCCTCAGCTGTGCCTTCAGAGTTGCCACAGAGAGAAGGTCAGGCAGGGTTTGGCCACCTCCACCCATGGGGTTTTGGAGGTGAGCACCATCTTCTTCATGTTTCAGCTCTGCTCTGAATCCCTGTCCTCTGGAGCCCAGGTTTTGCCCAGCTATTGAGCAACCTTGTGAGGACACAGCGTGTGAAACACATTTTGCATCCCAATGACAGATTTTGTCTCTGTGACCTTCCTGCCTCCTCTTCCCCTGCCCTGAATTAGTGTGGTGCAGGTTGACAAGGAGCTAGTGTGTCTTCATCCAGGGGAAGCCACATTTCCACAGTGAAGGGGAGCAGCTCCCCATGGTCCTCCAGCTGTGTCCCCCAAAAGTTCATGTCAGTAGTTAGCATTGAAAATGTGAATGTACTGCCTGGGAGTTATCATGGAGGTAGGACACCAAACTGCCAGCTCATGGCCCTGCACTGGACATACAGCATCAGCTGCTCAAGTGGCATGGCAGCAAATTCCATTTGAAAAAACTATTGAAACACCTGAGTACTCAATTTGCTGAGATTTTTTTTTTCCCTTTCTATTACCAAACACTGACAGTTCTCTTCCCCTTTCTAGTGCACCTTCCCTCTTTTCACAGTTTGGTCCCTGGGAGGAATGTAACTTGTTAAGTCCTGAGCTGGGAGCAGAACCATAAAAGCCCAAGAAATGGCATCTTTCCCCTTCCTGGGATGACAGCAAGGAGGTTCTGACACCCAGAATGAGATCACTGAGCAGTTTGGTGAGTTCTTCCCACTAAGCAACTAATTTTGAAGAGGGTCTTTCTGCAGTAAAGGGGATCTGGAGACTCCTTCAGGCCTGTCCTGAGGTAGCAACAGAGGATGAAAGTTAAGTTCCCCCAGGGATACTCTTGTCCCCCTCTGGGACAGCTTCCACCAGCTCTTGCTGGAGCCTGGACTGTCTTCCCACACACTTCATTCTCCTTGGAAAATATTCACATCACGTTTGTTTGGGTTCCAAACACTTTTTTTCCATCTTTTTTTATCTGTTAGCACTGCAAGTTGACTCCAGCACCACCTAAAAACCCAGCTGTGTCCTGTCTGTTTGAGATATTATTGCTGTCCAGAGTGGTGGGACACCAGAGCCCAGCTGGAGTGGTTGTGGATGTGGTGTGAGTCCAGATGCAACATCAGCTGCTGTGCCTGGTCCACCTGGGATGCCTGAAAGAGACAAAACCTTGGTGACATGGAACAAATGCCCTGGCAGACTAAACAAATGTTGCTACTGTGCAGGACCAGCTTGGAGAAAAGTGTTGAGGCTTAGACAGGGTTTTTCAAAGGGACTCCCTAACCAACTTCTCCTTGGCTGTCTTTCACTCCTGTCCCAGGAGTGTCAGCCTCATGGACACATATCCTGACCCCTTACTGCCTTCTGACAGAGCCTCCCTGGGCACAGGGAGGAGATCCACAGAAAACCTTGGCATGGGAAGCCACGATGTTCCTGGAGGATGCTCTGGCTGTGTAACAGCAGAAGCCCCAGGTCCTTACCAGGAGAGTGAGCATCAAGGACAGCAGCTCTCACTGTGCTCTGTCCTCACACTGATGACTGGAGCAGTGAAGGAGGGGAAAGCAAATCCCAAGCAGCCCTTCAGAGCAGTTCCTGGCAGCTCCTTGTCCTGTCGTCCCCAGCTCTGCCAGCAGTGCTGGAGCCTGACCTGCTCCTGCAGTGCCCAGCAGCACTTCTCTCTGCCCAGGGTTTTCTCATCACACAGTCTTCTTCCTCCACTTTAACCTATCTGAGAAGGATTTTGCAAATGCCAAGAGCCTGAGTTTTCTCAGAAATGAACTTCCAAACACCTTGGACTAATACTTCTCCCCTCTCATGCCTGTTTTCCCTTGGTTACAGAGCCTAGGAGAAGAGCAGTCTCCTTGGAGAGAGACACTCTTTGCTCTTGGCACTGCTAGGACAGGAGTGAACCCCTTGTAGGAGGAAGATAAAGGCAGAGCATCACCCTCTTCCTCCTCTTGCTGCTCCTCATGGTCATGACAACCACCTTCCAACAGCAAGGACTTCCTGATGGATGCTGCAAAGGAGCTTTTGAGAGAGCCCAGTGGGATTCAGGCAGGGCTGTGAAGGTGTCCAGACTCATACAGAACTCCCTGGCTATGAGCAGCTCCTTCTGGAAGTACCATCAAGGCTTGGGATTCTTGGCCATGGCTGGATTTGTCTCCCAGAGCTAAATCCTGCAGCAAGGATTGTGCCATCAAACTCTCATTTAGTGTGGCAGCATCACCCCCTCCCCTCCATCCCTGCCCTGAGTTCTGTGCTCATGAGGGCTCTAAATAATAGGTTTTTATCAGTTTGCTGGTTAAACTGAAACACCAGAAGGGACAAAAACAATCTTGAATAAAACATTTCATCTCCTGTTTCAGTTTGGAGAATCCCATGACAGTCAAATGGGATTTGAGACAGGACCTCAAATCAAATGTCTCTTCAAAGTAGAAAAATAGGGGCTGTTTGCTACCCAAACACTGGAGCAGGGTATTTAGTTTTCAGCATTTGGACCAAGGTTGTTTTTTCCTCGTCAGAATTATTCACTGTGAATTTAAAATGGGTTTTCTCCTCACCCTGAGCCTGTGCTGTTGATAAATAGAGCATCTCTGGAAAAGCAGCTCATTTCCCTTGCTCCCCTACACCATCAACACTCTCATCCTAGGTCCAAGAGGAAGACTTAATGCTGGTCACAAGAAGAAACCACTGTAGATGAAGGAGGAGCCCAGAAAGAATGACTCTTCAGATGCTCCTGGTGATATAACTGCCTGGAGGGTGTCCCAAATGGATGTTGTGATTCCCTAATGCTGCCCAGACCATCTCCAGCCCTCCAAGCACCCACCAACCCTCCCCAGGTATCTCAGTAGCAGCAGGGATGGTCAAAAGAAGCCAGTCCCACCAGTTTCCCCACGTACCACTTCACATCCTGCGTCTTGAGGGGGAGCTGAGAGCACATATATGAACCCCAGGATTTACTGTGCTCTGTCCTTGGCCAAAATCTTACACCACTATGTCCTCCCTGTGGCACCTTCCCCAACTTCATCTGGATCCCTGCAGAACTTCTGGGGCAATCCAGTGGCTTGCTTTTGAAGCTTGAAGGGCTCTTTTCACCTTGACTGCTGCTTTGATATATCAATACATTTGATATTATCTACTCTTTTGATATGTGCTTCCTGTAAAGCTGCCTTCTTTGCATGCAGGAAGGGAATCATAATCTGCAGCTGGTTCGTTAGAGGAAAATGTGATGCCAGCAGCTGGCTCCTCCAGCTTTCAGGCTGCTGGGATCTCATGCTTGAGGTGATCATTGCAAGAATCAGCAAGGGAGCACAGGAAAAACCTTGGAAAATCACACAGGTGTGCTGATGGTATTTACTCTGTGCTCCCACAGCTCTCCTTGTCCCCACCAAGGCTGGTCCTGACCATCAGGTGCCTGGAATGCAGGTGTCTCCCTGTCCTGCCCAGCCCAGCCCAGCCCAGCAAAGAAGACAGAGGTGACCAGCACTTAAGAAAAGATTTCTCTGTGCCAAACTGGAGAAGTGTCACCAAAACCTTGTTTGTCATCAGTCTGAGCACATACCCTGGGAGACACCAAACCAGGCATTTTTGGGGATTGACTCCTGTGATTCATAGAGGGGAGCAAGCAGCTGAAGAAGGACAATTATTGGTAGCCATACAAAGTTGATTGCAAGTAATTTTCACCCAGGAAGGGATCTGCTATCCCTGTTTACCTGCCAGATGCCAGCACTGAGAAGAGCAGCTCGGCAAACCTGAGAGGAGAGACAAAGTGGCTGCAAACCCTGAGCACTCCCCATCTGTCCCCACAGCCCCAACCCATACAACCTCCCTCCCACCCGGGCTTTTATTTTTGCAGGACAGGACCCCCAACAGGTGGGAAATGTCCCTCTCTCTGCAGCAGGGGCTGCCCCTTGGATATTTTAAAGTTTTTAAGGGACCCTTAAAAGCTGGAGAGGGGCTGTTTGTCATGGAGACATAGGATGAGGGGCAGTGGTTTAAAACTAGAGCAGGGCAGGGTTAGATGAGACATGAGGAGGAAGTTCTTCACATGAGGGTGAAGAGACACTGGCCCAGGTTGCCCAGAGAGGTGGTGGAGGCCCCATCAATGCCTGAAGACATCCAAGGCCAGGCTTGCTGAGGCTCTGAACAACCTGATGTAGTGCAGGATGTCCCTGTCACTGCAGGGGGTTAGACTGGATGGCCTTAGAAGGTTCCCTTCCAACCCTACGATGGATTCTATAATTTTTTTTTCCTTTTTCTTTCTCAATATAAAAAACCCCCACTGTGTGTTAAAAGGAGAAGTCAAGGCGGGGGAGAGTGGGAGAGATCCTTTCTGACGGGGCTGCGGAAGATGCGCGGGGATGGGCGCTCCGCCGTGCGCTTCCTACCCCCTTCCCCTGCACCTCGCCTTTACAGCCGGGGCTCAGCCCCCGGGAGGGGAGGGAGATGTGTGTGCGGGAGGG
>VZTY01030007.1:19234-37461 GCA_013400935.1 Turnix velox | reverse complement strand
GGATGGTTGGATGGAGGGATAGACTGAAAATGCTTCACATCATGAATATTCATGTTTGATGAAAGAATAAGTGTCCTTGGTTATTGCACAGAATTGTACCTTTTGTTAACCCTGGTTCACAGTGAAGGAATGACAGGAGGATTCATAGGATCAGAAGGAGAGCTCAATACTCTTCTCTTCTGCCTGTCAGTGCTTTCTCCGCTTTTATAATCTTTTCCTAAGAACTTTTTGCCTTTTAGAGAGAATGGAAAATCAGAGGATACATGAGAAGGGATATTTAGACTTGTATGACCTTCCTCATGCCCTTAGGTGGTCAGGAAGCTTGGGCACAAGATGGATGAATTTTTTTTTTTTCCAGTTTATGTTCACAGCTAGGTCAGGAAATGAAAGCTGAATTCTTTCTTCCTAGGTGAGATCTTTAACTATTAGACTAGGATTTTCTTGTATACTTTACACACTTGTATGCTTTATAAATGAAAGGACAGCAGTTGGGAACTTTTCCCTGGGAAAGAAGAAGTTAGAAGCCTTATTCTCTTTAACTCTCTCTAGTTCTTTTACAATATATATGTAAAAATCTATTGTAAAGAATGGATAGCAAATAGAAGAAGCAAATAGAGAATGTGTTCTTACCACACTTGTGTTCAATTTTTCACTTTTGTTATACCTAAGACGTTGTATATGTCATGGGCTGATTTTCTTTCATATCATTTACTTGTTTCAGTGAGGTACAGGTATCCTTCCCTGTGTTTTATTGGTGACTTGTGACTTGTGCTATCAAATACTGAATCCCTTTCTGGATGCTTCCTACTTAAGGCTGAAAGTTTGACTCTCTCTTGCCATTGTATGTATCCCATATGTAGTCAATATGATAATACATATGGATTTGTCTTCCATTGTCATGTTGCAGGCAGCCTTGTGACACAATGTGAACATTTTTTCAACACTCACAGTAATATCTAGGAAAAATAGGAGGAAACAGAAAAATTGGAAATTCAGTGAGGACTTGGATGAGCTTATTCATTGCACCCTGAGACTTGGCTGTGACTCTTCTGTGGAAATCTTACTTTGAATTTAATATTTTCAGTGAATAAAACGGATTGAGAATTTTTAATTAAAATGTGTCTGGATTTCATAAATTAAGGGTCAGATTTATGTTAATTTTTCTGAATCAGAGAGCTTCAATCAACCTTTTTGAAAGCTACCAAGGGAGCAAGATACACAGAGGCAGTTTCTTTTACATGTAAAGTCCTCAGCTCAGGGCAGCTGGCTCTTTGTACTGCCAGAGTTCAGGAGAATGGATCATCAGTTCACCTGTGAATTCATGCTGCCCAGATAGACAGGTATCCCAGCAACACAAAATCTGTGATGCCCTTACAACAGAGATGCCTAAATATATGGTTCAGCCAACTTCTAGTGGATACTGTCGTAAATCACGCCAATTTTGCTGCTGATTCTTAGAGAGCACACATGACTTCTCTAGCACACAGATTTGATTTTTCTTATGTGTTCCTTATTTTTTTCAGGCTATTTCTTTGAGGAGGAGTACTAAGGGAGAGCAATTTTCTTCCCACTAATCTGAATGTTTTCAGTAAAAATGTATTTATTCAGTTCATTCCTGGTGTTCCAGTTCCTTGTGGCATCTAGAAAATCTGGAGTGGAGAACTGTATTCAGATATGTTTTTATTTGGAATTTTTGCAAATACTTGTTTTCTACCACTTCTAATTTATTCTATCATAGTAGTTGTCACTGAATAGACAGACAGAATTAGAGAAGCTGTAACAGGGTCTGTGTTTGCAAGAAGAGAAATATTCAGACATGTAGTAGTTAAAACAGTCAGAGATTTATGAAATAAAACAGAATGAACTCTGTACTTAATGGTTTCAACTAAATCCCTTGGGATTATTGTGAGACCTCCACAGAAACAGATTACACATCTGTTGTCTGGGGATGGGAGGATTTATGCATTCTTTGGCAGCATCTGGTACTTGCAAACATCAGGGAAGATGACAGTCTATAGGCCTGCTAGATCAAATCTGTAAAATTATAGTAATCCCTTGTTTTCCAAAGCAACATTTCTCAATTTAGATTTCAAAACATGAAAGAGTAGTGATTCCAACTTTTAAAAATGCTATCTGATAACAGGAACACCTGTTAAAAAGTAATATGAAGATCCATTTTTGGTTATTTTTCTGTTTACAGACAATAAGAGAAAGTTTCTGGTTTTTTGTTCGAATTTCCATTGTTGCTGTCACTCAGGTGCCTTGGAAAAGTTAAGGTACTGAAGATCTTAATGATCAAAAAACATGAAACAAAGTATTAACCACATGTATATCATATGTGGTTAGTAAATATTAGTAAATATTTGAAGATAAAAGAGAATATATTGATTACATCCAGCATAATGAAGTTTTCAAAATAAATGGAGTACTGAAAGCACTAAACCAAACCTTGCAATCTGGGCCTAAATATTTGAGGCTGGGTCCATAAGTGGCATGTCATCCTATGCGCTCCTGCCAGGTGAAGTTATTCAAAGATTTAACCTTCCATATTAATTGATACTTGCTGAAATACATTTGTAAAGCTTCCACTTCTCTTCATTAGACAATCTTTTGTAGAAGTTCTGCCTTCTGGAATACCCTGAACCGCTTCTAGTGCATCCTGTGAAGTTTTTTATTGTTTGGTTTTATTTCATAACGTATTATACACATAACCTTAATAATGCCCTTTTCTTCATGGTTCCCAGTGGAACACAAATATCTGATGTTTGCGAAGTAACATGTGTTTTTCCTTTCTGAAATTTCTTTGAGAAATTAAATATATGTTACAGTATGGGCCGAATGTTCCAACAAATCCCTCAGGGAGCAGTGTAAACATTTATATGCTAGTAGCATAAGTGTGAAAAAAAAACCCCAAAACAGGGAGAAAAGCAATAGTGAAATTCTGGAGGAGTTGCCAGGGGGCATAGGAGGCCTCAACAACTCCAGTAGTAACAGTTGGTTCAGCTTCCATGCTTATATTACCTGTTATGCAGATGCTGCCAAACATCTCTTTCCACTGATATCTAATGAAACAGCAGTGGTGTCAACCCCAGGTATTGGCTGTTATTCACTGGCATAATTTAACCTACTCTGTTATCATGGAATCAGAATGTGTTGAGTTGGAAAGTACCCTCAGAGGTCAGATTTTGCAGTTAAAAGTGAAGTGCTTTAATCCATATGAAATTATTTCTGAAATTAGCAATTATCTACAGCTTCATGGATTTTTGTGTCAGTTTGTTCTTGTTTCAGGTGGGAAAGAATTAATTGCTTTGCTAGAACCTGGTATTCTGCAATATTTTCTATTTGTGAGGAAAATAGTATTGGTAAAACACTGGTGGGTTTAGATGTTGCTAAGAGATAAATGCTTTTTCTGCTCCTCACTTCCTCTTACCCACGTGGGCTCAAGGTAGACATGAAGTTGGGAGGGGACACAGCTGAGATATCTCACAAGTGGCAAAAGGGCTATTCCATACCCTGTGATGTCATGCTTAGTATATTAAACTGGGGGAAGAAATAGTTTTGGCATTTGTCTTTCCAGGCAGTCATTATGTGTGATGCAGTCCAGCTTTCCTGGAGATGTCTGAACACCTGCCTGAATTTCTTGCTTTGCCCTGTTTGTTTGCATGGCTTTTGTTCCACCTGTTAAGTTGCTTTTATCTCAACCCATGAGTTTTTCCTCATTTTTAATTTTCTGAAACTTCTCCTTATCCCCACTAGGGAAGTGATTGAGCCACTGCTGAGCCATGACACAGCTGTAGGAAATGATACTTTGACAGCTCATCACAGGTCATCAGAAAAGATTATCTTGTTCATACTAAATGCTCTCTTACAGAATAGATATACCGTGCCATTGTCAGTCAGTAAATTATAGGAAATTAAACATGCTGTTTGTCTTTGAGGGAATGCATTTAAAAATTTTAAAAATAGGACTGAATTTAAACTTCTGATAATTGTATTTAATTAATAAAAATCTCTGCACTGTTTCTGATGTTTATTAGGTTTTATAGTTTTCATGAAACAATCCGTAAAATAATATTTTTGCCTGTCAAATAATCTGTCCATAGCTACTTCAAGAAGAAAACTCCATGTTTGATGCAATTCTGATAGTTATAAAATACTGACTATTCAGTTGAACATTGTTCTGGAAGGTAAAGAAGAAAAATTAAAGAAACTAAAGTGATCTACAACTAGGAAAACAGAACTGACTACTACCTACAGGCCAGACGAAAGAAAAGGAACCTGGCTTTATGATCACTATCAGTGAAAGTAAATCTTACAATGAATATTATAAAACTATGTAAGAATATAAATTGAAGCAATATTGTGTCTTCAATAGCAGGACAAAACCATTTGATATCAGAAGTGTGTATTCATACAGATATTAATCTTTTGTTTTTCTGTAAACAGAGGTAAAATACACCTTATAGAAATTATCTGGTACTTTGTCTTCCTCCAAGGATAGCACCTGAATGATTTCTGATTGATGGCTTATCTTTAATGTGGCTGTACTTGAAGATATCTTATCGCAGTATCCCAAAGGGCTATCAGCCTTTCTCCTCTTCCACGCCCCCCACCTTCCACATTTATTGCAACAGATGCAGACCATGTTTTCCCCTTGAGCACCTTGTTGGAGATTTCTAACCTAATAAGAAATGTATTGCACACCTCTATAAAAGACAAAATATGTGTGATTTAAAAAAGAAAGTAAACTAGTATAGTCATTCATGTTCTCACAAAGCAGAATATATTAGGTTCAATTGGTTTCTACCATCTGAAAGCTCCACTCCACTCTGTTTATTGCAAAACCTTGCACTCAACTGTGGTCCTATTTGTCTGTGCCATGGGCTATAGAAGGGGATGAGAATTTTTCCCATTCCTTGAAATGAACAAAGCTGATGTTAGGTTAGACCCAGGGCATAGTATGTAATACAAATAAGGTTATGATACAATGAGAGAAGCAAAAGGAAGGCTGCATATTTCTCTGTAAGAAATTCTGGGATGAATGTAGCTGATTGTCCCCAGAAACTGATACTCTCTGAATTTAGCTAAGTGAAAATGAGACAGAAAAAAAACCCCTGTCCTTAAGTTGCACAAATGAAAAAACAGAGTTGAAGTCATAGGGCTAAAAGTTAAAGTTGGATATGTAATTCTAGTCACAGCAGAGGTTCTCACAGTTGGAGGTGATGGGAGGCGAACTATATTTCAATACTTAGTGTCACACAGTCTTGATTTAAGATTGTTGGATGAAAATGGGCATCTTTAGTCACATTTAGCAGCCACAAAATGAAGGATAAATCCACCAACATGAAAGTTCCTTTTTAAATCTGAGCACACAGATCTTTTTCTCTCTCATATAAAAGTTTAATTTCAAGAGATTTGATTCATATGTAATACTTCCAAAAAGACAATATAGTATTAACTGTATCTCTCAAAGCACTCTCACTATTTAATTCCACAACAAAGACTATCTATCAGGAGTAATCAGGTTCATTGATTATCTCATCAATACCCACAACACCACAAAACTCTTTCCAGATGTTAATTAGTGCATGAGTGAAGAAGTAAAGCCCTCTTAATCAGTTCCTAGGAATTAGATAAATAAAGCTCACATTCAGATCAGCAGTTTAAGATATGCAGAGGGTGGACTTTCCAAAGACAGACATCTTAATATTTATATTTTATTTAGTAGTCAAAAGTTCATCACTTGACAGTGTAATTGATTATGCAAAAGTTATATTGGTGTCAGCAGATTGGATTAGACCCTGCTGCATCATTTGGACACCCTTTATTATGCCAGTGCACACCGGGCTGAAAGGATCTGGGTGTGACTGAGCTGGCTAAGTATGTCTGTGGATTATATAGACTTGTTGATTAAGCTTGAGACATATCGATAGTTGGCTTTATATGGGTGTGAATACTGATAATTATATATTATAAGTTGATACTTTCTGCTAGACTCTTGGGTAATAGAATGGAGAAAGATCCCTGCATCAGTGAAGCTGCACAAATTCACACACCAATGGTAAAATGGGTCTGATATAGAATATTCTGCTTCTAATACAGGGATCCAGTTCTTGCTGGTACTATATTAAATGAAATTGAATTGGATTATGTAAAAAGTAGGTTGAGAAGAAAAACTCCATCTTTTTTAGTAGTTGTTGGCTGAAAAACAGAACAATGAGAACAGTATCTGACCTGGTGACTTGCACTGGAATGGGAAGAATCATCTTCTTGAGGAAGTGAGAAAGGAAAAAAAGAACAACAAAAAATGCACAGTATTGCTTCAGAAGAGGAAGTTAACCAGTGAACTAGGGCAGCCATTGCCTCTGCCTTAGCTGAAGTATGGTCTCTAATGACTCCACTGACACATAATCAATTTATGAGCTTTGTTGTATTACATTCAGAGACAATGCAAATGTCAGTGTTTCCATGGGCAAATATTATAATACATTCATTCAAAAGTTTGGTTAGTTTGGCCACCCTAATTCAAACAAAATTCATTTCTGCGTAGTCTAGCAGGCTAGCTTTTCAATCTGATAGCTGTCTCTCAGAAAGACCTTTTTCTAATCTTTAAGTACTGATGTAATCAGAGCTGGAAAATCAAATTCTAGAATCTTTCAGACTCCTTTTTCAATAGTCCATATCAGCTCTCACCTTAGATTTCTTAATAGTCTTAGAAACTGCATCTTTACGGAATTTGTAAACACATTGCTTTTTCACAGCCCAAACCTATCTCCATAACCAAGATTCAGCTATAAGATTCAGCTATATGTTGACTTTGATGAAATGTCATTGGAATACACAGTGATAGGGCTTACATCTCTTCTTGGGTGTCTAAGAGAAATCTGGGTATAGATAAGTAATTAAGGAACTGATATACATTAGGTACTAAATTTTCAGATACTGTGAAAATCTGTATTTTTCAAGGATTTCAGAAAGCCTGATCATCAAATAGAGCCAAGTACTGGCTTTTCAGTATATTGTAAGAGTCTAAATTCCTGATGAATACTCTTCTGTCACTCATCTCTACTACTCTTATCTGTCATTTTGTTAAGTTTCTCTTCCATTAACAGAGTTCGTAGTAAGGGATTAAGATTTATGTGACAAGAAAGGCTAAACAAACTATTGTTGAGAATAGCAAATGGTAAATTGTGTACCCAAGAGATAATTTCTGTTGATTCCTGGTGCAACATAAGTAATAGTCAGGTTTTTCAGATCTTCTATAAACATTAGGGCTGGACATTACAGCAATTGTGAGAGGCATCATACTGATACATCCAGCTTAAAATTTTCTGCTTTATGAAGTTGTTCTAAAATTTCATTATCTGATCGGAATGGAAATATTCCACCTAGTAAGCAATGTCTGTCTGTAGTAATTAATAACTGAGTTCATCAGCTATTTATTTTTTGTGCGAAGTAGAGGAATGTGGCTGTAGATTTCTTCTTTTCCACTGAAATAATGAGCATATCTGAGAAACCAGCAGACAGCAGTCAGTATTAATGATCCTCCGTGTTAGCATCTTTTTAATCCCTTGCCTCTATACAGTATACTTTTGAGACAAATTTTGAGTTAAAAAAAGCATTTGAAAGTCTACTGGAGATGAAAGTAGAATGCTAGATGGGGAAGGATTAGGAAAGGTATAATAGTGAAGAATGTAGTATTTAGCATTTTGGTAATGAATCAATTCTGAGGAATGCAAACAGTCTAATTGTGAGTGATAAACATTCATTTAGACAATTGAGGTAACTCACAATTCCCTGATAATTGGTGATTTCTCTTTGGCAGAGAGTGAAGGTGTTGAGAAAAGAATTTTCACTGTAATAGTATCTTAAATCTTATCACTATATGCAAGTTACTGCGTACTGGCAGAAGAACAAATAAATGCTGAAGAATACATTTATATTTAAGCACACACTTTAAAAATGTTGCTTTTCCATTCATGTCAAAAATCTATTGTACAGACTCTTCATAAGTGGAAGAAAATAGATCTGCTTCCTATTTCCATTTAAGAAATTGAGTTCCAAATGCAATTTTTAATATGATAATAAATGTATTCTGCAAATACAGTAGTATAAGAAAAACAGTATCTTACTATTTGAATGGGTAGGAACACAAGATTAATTTGAATTTAGATGTAATTTCAGTATCACAAAATCAGTAGCTGACTAAAACTAAAATGGAATGGAAGAATGAGAATTGAATTTGGCTAACACGGCTTTAGCAGGGGCAGAGTATTTGAAACAACTGGCTCAAGGTGTCAGTTTTAAATATACAAATGGTACAAGGTTTGAGGAACAACAAAATGGACTTCAGCAGGATGAATAGGGCATAAACTCACCATAAATAATGGTGTAGATGAGTTTAGCTTGAAGTTAGAATCAGTGTAGAATCAGTGGTATTTATGGGAGTATTTCTACACAAATCAAAAGCTAGTTAAAAAAAGACTGTTGTACAGGTTGCCTAGCACAAGATGCGACTCCTTAGTTGAAACTAACATTATTGTGATATCTTAAACTAGATAGGCGTTTGACTTTTAGTAGTTCTGAAAGACAGAGCATAAAGTGCCTCTTGGAAGATGGTCTGTGAGTGCAGGCCTCTGGTCACCATGATATACATGATCCATACGTGAGAGCAGGAATTCACTTATCTTCAGAAGAATTTCATTGAACTCTGACTTAACAAAGTCAAAGGGTGGAAGTCAGTCTCTTCGTTTTGAAAAATTGGCCCCATGGGGTTTTTTTCATATTTTAAGGTCTACACTACTGTTTGAAGCAGGAAGAGGTGAGAAGGGCAGAAAAGCTTTTTTTTTAAAAGAGTTCTTGTAGCTACATCCAAGACTTCAACAATAGAAAAGATGAGAGATATGATGCCCCTGACTGATAAGGCTCTTCCTTTCGTTTAGATGGCTTCCAAGATGCATGAAAATGAGACCCACAGGTTCTTCATTCTTTGACATCTGTTAAACTTGTGATTTTAGGATCACAAACTTTGAACCAAGATGTGTAACAACAATGATGAAAATTATCTTTTGGTGATGTTTCATTATCCTCCCTCAGCCATGACTGATAATATCAATTTGCTATTTATTATCTTGCCCTTCTTGAAATTATCTTTTCAAGGTGATTTTTTTTTTTCTACCTGACATGGAATATTTAAATTTCGTATCTTCTTCATTTAAATGCTGTATTCTGTGGAGCCATTTATAAATGTTCTATGATAAACAGCTAGTCCTTAAGCTTTGTCCTAGAATCCTCCAATAAAATTTAAAACAGTCTTCCTTAAATAAAAATCAGTCACAGTGACTACTTCTGATCTCTCTAATTACTATACTTCCCCACAAGTAATGGGGGAAAACCCCCATTTCTATGGTGGGGAAACCCTCACACATCCCCCATAGCTGGAGGACATGACCCTCAATCTAGATGAAAGAGTCCCTCCAAGCCTGTCCTCTGTGAGAATGTATTTCGTAAATGTATTATTTTTTTCATCTTTCACTGAGTTAAGGAACATATATGCAAATCATCTGGGAAACAGTCCTCCAAGCTGTTTTTTTGCTCTGCCTTTTTGCCCTTTTTTTATTAGAATAAGGCTACACATTCTTGTGCTTCTAAAGTAGCCTCATAGGGCTTAGTTTAAGATATGTTAGCTGAAGTATTTTTTTTTTAATACTATATAACCCAGAGAAATTATGTCTCAGAGAAAAAGCAACT
Organism: Turnix velox; assembly: GCA_013400935.1. NCBI lineage: Eukaryota > Metazoa > Chordata > Aves > Charadriiformes > Turnicidae > Turnix > Turnix velox. The sequence continues at coordinate 27,711 of VZTY01030007.1, read as the reverse complement.
ATTACTTCAGACATCTAGGATGTATCTTTTAGCCTACTGAATTTTTGAATGGATTTATATCTTGATTTCTAAATAGTTTTTTACTATAGTGAATCGAATGTTGTCTATAATCAGAGCTCAGCTATCCAACTTCTTTATTTTAAAATACAGGGGGAATAAAATTCTTATTTTATATATACAAAGGTCGTAATCCCTTCCACCAGAAGCAAACCATAAGTGTATATCTAATGGGAGAAGAGGGGAGAGAAGGTGCAGGAAAAAGGAATAAAATTACATGGCCTATGGAAGTGTAGAATGAAATTAGGCTCTATTAAAACTCAGCAAGCTAAAATACTGAGCTCCACTTGTCTTCCCAACAGGCTTCATTAAAATCAAAATCAAGTTTGTCAAGGTCTCAATTTCCTTTACAGGCTGGCTTCCCTCCATGGGTTTATCTCCCTTAACACACCGTGCCTGAGTAATGTACTATGAAAATAGCAGTTACAAAGTGTTGTTGGATTTCTCACTTGGCAATATGACATCTTCAGTGTAACACACTTACTTCAAGATAGTTGAAAGGAACATCAGATTTCCCTTATGTAATCATATTCTGTCCAAATTAATGTAAATAGACTCCGTGGAAGGCACCTCATCCTACAGAATCTCAAGGAGAGCAGCCTGAATTTAGACAGGAGTCTCTATCCAGGTCACAGCTAAGAGAAAAATATTGTCTGCTCTATGATGACATTTTATGATGACATTATGATAACATTAACTATTGTGCATCTAAATTTTGTTGTTCTTACTGACTTGAAGTTATATGTTATGAATCTATGAATCCTACAGGCTCTGCAGGAGATTTGAGAAAAAGAGGATTTTGAGTTGTGCAGTAGTTTTTAATTTTTATCTGCACGTGGAGGAATAAATTCCAACCAGTTTAGAGAGCATCTGAACAATTGCAGATTGCGGTGATGCTGTTGGGAGATGAGATTGTTAAATATATATAAAAATCAGTACAATTTTAAGTAGATAAAATACATGTTTTCAGACACCAATTTGCAAAAGCCTCTGGATCTAGAGAAAGCTGGATGGTAAAATCTTAAACCACCTGGCAGTCATCTTGTTCACTCACCTGGATGAACCAAATCAGGTTCTGAATGAGATTAGTTTTAACTTAGCTACAAAACAAGAATTTTAGCCATTCTGGCATAAAACAGTGTCAATATGACACTAGGTTTTTCTTGTCAGCAATGTTCAGATAATTTTCTACACACTCCACTAATTGAATGTTACTCAAACAATTGCACAGCTGTAGTTTTAGTCATTTTTACAAAACAATTCTGTATTGGTTTCTTTCAACAAGAATTGAAACTAATGACAATACTCACTCCATGTTGCTCGTCTGAAGATCTGGAAATTTAATGCTTTTATTTGTATCATTCTCATGGTGAAACTGGTGCACATACATCAACTAAATCAGAAGAAGAAATCAAAACTCCTCAAATACTCATTTAAGATGTACTTTAAATTTCTTTCCTACTTTGGTCAAGTTTCTTCTTGTTTTGGTTCATATTTTAAATGAAAAATATTATAAATTTAAATAAGAATCTGTGGCTACAGAGTTTTCTAAATGAAAAGTTGTATTTGAAGTAGGGGATCATTATGCAACAAACAAGCCCTAGGGCTGGGAAGAACTGTAAGTGTTGTTTTTGAATTTGCATTTTTGCTTAAAGCTTGAATAAGAAATATTTTCTCTGCTTTTTTTAAAATAGGCACAGTGGAGGTAATGATTTGCACTTGAATGAAGAGTATATACAATAACTAAAGAAATAGTTTAGTATTAAATTTTTGGTGAGATTAATTACTTAGACTTGGAGCCAATAAAGGCTTTGGTACCTAAAAGGTGTGCAATGGAGCATCAAACTGCTAAGTGTCTGGCCCTTACAATGAAATCCAGGACTTTTTATTGAGTATATGGGTTTTTCATACAGCATTAAAAAGATTCTGAATGTGGAGGCTGTAAGGTGAGGAAACAACAAACCAATTTGTCACTGTTTAACAACAAAGTAAAGCCTTATGTAGAGATGTAAGGATAGCATTAGAAGCTGCATTAATGTGGTCCTGAACCCTAACTTAGCAAAGTGATGTCCCTACACAAAGTGTGTAGTAATCTGGCTTTTCTGACCCAGTCCAGAATCTATGTATTAGTTCACGTCCTTGCAGATTACTCACATGAGATCCAGAGCAGTCAATGCAATCAAGAAACGTAACCTAATCAAGATAACTTTATGGAGAGCTGAGCAACAGGAAATACAAAGGACAGGGCATGTATGTAACTATTTTATATCTGAGACCTGTCAGTCCATCATAGCTGGTCAGAGGACTTCTTGCTGAAGCAGATAATTATTTTCTTTCAGCAAACACTTCTTACTCTCTTAGGTTAAGAACACTGGTGCACTGCACTCTGCCTTGTACTAGTACTGTCTGGTTTGGGACAGACAACTCATAGCTTAAGAGCTGCAGATGTCTTGAAAGACTTTATTATTTTAAGACATGAATGATTTGGAAGACTTTCTGCCACATAGATTTCAAAATGGTAATTTCTGCTTTAGGAGCATAATAACTATCAAAGACCTTCCGTAATTTTTGGTCCTGAATTCCTGCAAATAAATTTATTTTTCATAAGTCCTTTATGAAGAGTTTCTAATTTGGGAACAGAGTTAGAGAGACTCACGAAGCTTCCTAATTTAAAGAAAAGAAATTACCAATTCTTTGGAGCACTGATTGTTGTTCACGTATTCCTGTTGGTTTTTGGTAATGCCCACATTATCGTGACTACTAAAAGGAAAATATAATCATGCAGATTCTGACCTCATGGTCCTGGAGAAACAAAAACTTTCCCATCAAAGCTTTTTAACAGAAGATAAATGAGCCATTTTCAAAAATATTTAACTAATATCCACATTGAGTAATTTTATGGTACCTTCATTATTGTTAGCCAATCCCATGAATAAGAAAATATTTTCTGTTTTACACATTGCTGGGTGTTTATAGTAGAAATGTTGCTAAAACCATAATCCTTCACTAGAATGACCGAGTCCAAAACCATCATTAATGAATTTTCTAATAATTCTGATTTAAAAATGAAAGCTACATGGGATATTTCTGAAAATGGAAGCTAATTTTGTATTAATTTTCCCAACCTGGATAAAATTCACCTCCCAAAATATCCAACAGATGCTAATGTAACAACTCAGACTTACTCCTTTTGCATTTTTCTCTGTGTGCTGCCTGGATGCCTTGTATTTAAATTGAAATTTTACATCTGAGAGGATAGAGTATGGATGACTTAATTGTATTTCCAAAAGGGCAGACTTTCTTCTACAGAAGCTATCTTACCTTTGTGTAGTTTTTTAAAAGATGAACCATATTCCAAATTCAAGTTCAGCACTGCATCACAGTTCTCCTCTTCTTCTATAAAATGAGTTATTCTTTACTGTTATTTGCATATTTAATCCATGGTTGATATGTCACTTAAGTCACTTTCTAAATCCACAGACAGCTATTTTATGTCAAGACCTCACAATATCTTCGCCTTCTTACAATAAAGTCTGCAGTACTTATTCAAACACCAACTTTAAAAAGGAAGAATTATCTGTGGTCTGTGATTCCACTTCAGGATTTCCTTTGGGGTGTTTTATTTAAATCTGCAGGAGAACAGCTCAGCATGTATAGGGTCATAGCAATCTTGACCTCTTGATTGAGGGCAGGAATAGTAGAGAAAATTCTCTGTACTTCTAGAAAAAAGAGAGTTCTTCAGCAGAGAGATTAGTATTTTGTCCTCACTTCTTTAGTTCTTTGGCTAGAAAGCTTATGCTGTCTCTCCAGCTGTCTTTAAAAAAAAGACTTGATCTTCTGTCACAATAATGGCCTTCAAATATAATTTTTGTACTGCTCAGCTGAGACAGGCTAAATTCAACCAGGATCAGCACAAGCCATCTTTGAGCTGGAAATGAGTAATTTGCACCAATGTGCTTTTGCTCTAGATAGCATACTAGCTTTCTTCACCTCCTGATGACAATACTCGCTCCATAGCAGGGTGGGGAGTTCAAGTGAACAAATCCATCTATTTAGTTCTCAGTTTGGAGCTGGATTGCAGCATGACTGTCCAGATGTTGGAAGACAGATGCTTTTCTAGATATTTGAATTATGAGAATTGGACTGGAGAGGTACATCAGGATGCTTTGGAAAACAATCTGATATTCCCAACACAGTAGATGGAAAATACTGATCCTAGTCAATGTTAATTCCAAAGAGTGGAAATGAACATCAGAAACCATTGGGATTTAGGTGTAATACTCTGTATATACCTCTTTTTGTTTAATATTTGCTGTGAGATTCTTGTAAAAGTAAAATATGATTTTAATACAATGGTACCTTTCTTTCAAAAAGATGTTTATTTTACATTTCAGTTTAGTGTCAGTTTCTACCTTTTAAAATAAACTCATGTGCCAAAATTCAATTATTTGCCACAATGAAGTGCACATCAGTTCATGACAAGTCAAAAGTGACTCAAGACACTTAGTTGTGATAAGTAGATATTTTAACTGTAAAAGTTTAGACATAAAAATCCCATTTAAAAAATGCATAGAATATGAGTCTAGAGTGCATTTGCTATGTTTATGTATTCAGAATGTATAATAGGATGGTGTGTTGAGTATTTGCTTCTCACTTTCAATAAACTTCCACTATTCTTAGTTCATTACAAACTTGCAGTGACTGAAATGCATACCATCTCATGTATTCTGCATGCAACACTTCAAAAGCCCATACAGCTTCAGTGCACCTGGTAGATCATTAGAGACAAAGAAAGAGTTTGACTCAACAGAGGAAAATTGCTTAGTCAAGTGATGTCAGGGCAAACTTCCATCTGAAGAAAACTTAAAACTACTGCAATGAACCTCAACTGTGAGAATACAGTAAAGCCAAATCTCTATTTGTTAGTGCACTGTGCTGTTAAACTAAGTGGAAGGGTGAGAAGAGAGGTGAGTGTACAGAGAATAGGAGTGATACAGCTGTCTCAAATTGATCCAGACTTTCTTCAGGTTATGCTAGTGAAGAGAAAAAAGAGGGCAGAAGCTATGGTTCCCTTAACTCTTTTCAAGTCTTCCCTCTGTGTTAATTTGAGTGAACTGATCTGCTTAACTCGGTCACTGACAGACATCTCAGTCTGGAATCAAGGCTTTTTTTCCAAAGTTTTAAAAATCTTGCGGTTCTATTTAAAAATATTTACCCAGATATGGAGGAAAAGTCTGTGATAATCATGTGCTGTCTGCATACTTCAGATTCATACTCACAGAACTTCATCAACAGAATGTTTGGCCTTTTAACAATCCCTTTTCATTTAAAGATTTCATTTTGTCGTTGCCTTCCTTATCACTCTATTATTTTTGACCCTGCTTACTAGACTAAGCAGAATGGTTAGAAGCTTTGATCTTTTAATTTAATTTAAAATAGGATGAGTTTAGCTGTCTCTGCCCACAATACTTCTAGTTTTCCAAATTGGTTTCTAATATATATATCAAATTGAACTATGAAAGATGAAGAAGAATCCTTGCTATTGTCACCATACAACAACACAATTATAAACTTGCAGACAAGAGTATCTTGAATTGCAAGCAACTTGGCCAATACAGTCTGAGGTGTTGATTTTGTTCATGTCTCATTTTCTTAACTGTGCATTTGACTTGACAGTGCAAATTAATATTCTAGTTGTGATAGGCTCTGATGTGTGTGTCAGAAAAAAAAGGGGAGAAATCAATATAGCTTATAAATATTGAAGTAGCAACATATGAAATAATAGAAAGCCCTGGAATAATAATAATAAGAGAAAGAAAATTATCAATATACTGCATGTGTGGTATTCCTTGCATTGTGCAACAAATTTGGTTCTGAATTTGTTCAAACATTACAAAAAGCTAGGAAGGCACACACCACCAACTTGGTGGTAGTAGAATGTACCTTCCAAATATTCTGTCAGTTAGGATCCTGCCCCTGTCCTCCTAATAAGGAAAGCTTGTTATTTGGCTGCTAAACGGTCTCATTAAAGTTATTTCATATCTTATTAATCCTTTTTCCCATGTTTCTTTGCTTCCTTTCCTCAGCTTTGTGCCTCCCTTTCTCCACACCAGTCTCTTCCCAAAGAGTCAACCTACTCCAATTACATTTTTCCTCATTTTTACCAGTTTGTCTACTTCTGTACACAAATTTGATATTTCTGAAAAACTGGCCTTGAATGGTTACCTAGGTTTTCTTTGAAGGTTTTATTCCTCAAAAGTTCTTCAATAGTCCCATACTGTGCAGCCTGCCCGTATATTGACATAACTCCTCCTTAACCATCTATGAAATACAGTCATCCTTTGACCCTCTCTGTTACAGAAGTTTCTCACACAGAAGTTTCTCATGTCACATCCAGTAGTTTTCCACACCTCCTGTCACACTTAGTCAAGCCATTGCTGAGCCATTTGCTCATAGCTTTGACAGCATGCAAGAAAGAAGGGAAGAAAACTAGTTGTTTCTAATGAGAAAGAGGACAAAGAGCAACCTGGGAACTGGTACAGGGGCTGATGCTGTTATTCTTCTGAATAAGCATGGTGTGACTTGTCCCTTACAAACCTACAGTGCCGTGTACTTACCTTGTCCTTTCTGCGAAAAATATTTCTCACACAGCCAAACACAATGAAATTCCAGCCCAGGCACCCATTTCTATGCTTCTCAGAGGACATTACCTGCTATGTGAAGAGAACAATTTGCTTAGAAGGAGAGGGAAATCATCCTAATTCAAAGAGAAATATCTGATAAAACGGTTAATCCATGAACAATGAAAAATATATTATTTTCAGCATTTGTCCTCCAGTACCTCAAGTCTGAAGTGTTTGCTTCTTGCTACATGCTGATAGCCTAGGGTTTAGCCACAAGTTTCTATTGAAGAATTTCCCTTTTGACCAATGACTGATTTGTTATTAAAATAAATTTATTCTTTGCAATATTATCTTTCCTCTTTTTTTTTTTCTTTTTGTGAAATGAGGTCTATGGATGTGAACTAATGGCTTGCATATAGAAGACTTGGTAAATGATCTGTCTTTTCTGTATGTTGTGTCTAAGATGCAAAATATGGAAAAGTCAAGAGACTTTTTTAAAAGCATGAAGAAAATGGAATGACAGATTACTGGCTCTACAAAATTATTTCTGCACCATTACTGAGAATCATTTGCTTTAAAAACTTGCACCAAAGAAGCTGCCTTTGATCTCCAAGTTTACAGAGTAATGCTGTATCACCAAAAGATGATGAAGTTTTATTCCTTAAGATGTATGTCTGCTGTGACTGAGAAGGAAAAAGAAGAGTTAGAGCAGAGCATTTTCCTGGAGACTTCGGAATAGAACTGACCTACCTCAGACACTTTAGACTCCTTAAAACAGAAGTTTACAGCAGCTTTATGACCTTACATGAAAACCTTATTTAGCCATCAAAGAAATTACTCTGTTCTCCAACACAGAAATTATTCTGTCTTGGAGTCTTCAGCTACTGCCAGAGTGGATGAATAAATACAGAGTACATTTTTTTCTACTTTACTTTTCCAATGAGAATTTTTCAGCTGTAAGCTAGAGACTACTATTTTTGTCCTTTACATATTATTATTTTTTCAGGAATGATTTGTTTACATTTATATGGCATTGAAAAATATCAAATACTGTATTTCCTAAGTTTTTTCTATTTTCCTCTGTTAGAAATAAACAGTAATTGCACTACCAGCAAACTTCCAAGGGATTGATGCCAATAATTTAAGCAGCTGTAAGTTTACATTTTGTTTAATAAAACTGCTTTTATGTAAAGGTCTGCTAATAAATATTTGATAGTTTTGCACAAAAACAAATCTCTGGTATGGAAAGGCAATTATAATTTGAAGAATTATTCCTATAAACTCTAATGTTTTTCAATTTCCATTGTAAGGCGAGAATCTCACTAGAGCTGTCACATTCAATGTTTCATCATAAAAAAGACTAATGGAATAAAAAATATTGTGTGGTTTATGGAATTTTATGACTAAAAGGCAAAAAGCCTTTAAACTCACTCTCGGTAGTAATCTCTCTTTTTGCTCTAATTAATTGCCAAGATAAATATCTCCAAAAGTGCCTTTAAGCCCAAATAATTGCACACCTGATTGCATAACTTGTTGATAGGAGGTGGGCATCTAAATGTAGCCTTGCAGCAAACTCATTTTACCACTACTGTGTCTAGATGTACATGTTTTATACAAACTGTTTCAATTGACACTGGAGAGGCACATGTCCAGAAGGTGATTCATTCTGTTCTTCTCTTTTGATGTTGGATAACCAGATAAAGGTAGTTCTCTTTCCCTCCTAGGAAGCTAACATTAAAGAAAATCCTGTCCCTCAAAATTATCTTCAAGCCTTCAATGATCTTGACATCATTAGTA
>VZTY01030007.1:6344-18566 GCA_013400935.1 Turnix velox | reverse complement strand
TTGGAAGGGGGATAGATTTAGACTAGACATAAGAAAGAAATTCTTTACAGTGAGGGTGGTGAAATACTGGAACAGGTTGCCCAGGGAGGTTGTGGATGCCCCCTCTCTGGAGGTGTTCAAGACTAGGCTGGACAGGGCACTGGGCAGCCTGGTCTAGTGGGAGGTGTCCCTGCCTATGGCAGGGGGGTTGGAACTCGATGATCTTTAAGGTCCCTTCCAACCCAGACTATTCTATGATTCTATGATTCTATGAAATGCTGGAACCATGTCACTATCTCAAATGGTTCTATGTTCCACATCCTTCCAGCAATGGCTTATGCCTAGCTTTGAATTACAGTCAAAAATGTTCCAATTATAAAGTTTAATTTTAACAATAGACTAAAAGGAAGAAAGAAGTAACAAACTTAAGGATCTCTCCTGACTTCAGTTATAATAAAACTTCTGTAATTCATCAGAGCAGTTAAGCATATGCTTCTGTAATTATTTTAAAGTGTAAGAACTTAAGTGCATTACTGGCTCCCAGCTTAATATAAATGCCTCTTGAAATGTTTGTGAGCATATTTCTGTAAGGAAGATCAGTAACTAAAAGGAGCTGGAAGTAAGCCTAAATAAGTCATGTGAACTTTGAAGTCTTCAGAATGCCAAAGTAAATTTTCTGTGATTGCAAACATTCTTCTCTTTGATGGCACGGGATTAATCTTCAAGTCCAAAATATTGGGAAAAGTATCTTTGTTAATAATGAAAGATCTTATTTTGAAATTAAAAAATCCAATCTACTGAAAAATAGGCAAATAAAAAATAAAAAGATATGATTTATGAGACTTTTTTGGGTTTTTTTTTGTTTTTTTGGGTTGTTTTTTGGGTTTTTTTTTTACATTTGGAGTATCAGAATGTCTTCTGATAATTGCCTTGTTCTAATCTGGGTTTTTTTATGTTCCACGTTTTTCTTCCAAGAGTCATGCTGTACAGTCATTTAAGAATGCAAAGTAGGTATAAATCAGAAAATGAAATCTTTATAAAGTCATTCTCTAACCTGGGATTCTGTGACTCGCATTTCAGTTCACTGCCAGACAACAACTTCTTAGGCAGCTCTCAAATACTTCCATTGCTCAATTTATCTTCTTTCATGGCCATATCCATATCCATGGGCTCCTCCTTCAGTCGCTACTTATTTTCAAACTTAGCCTTTGTTGGTGAGGGATAAATGGAAAATATTNCATGTAAATCAATGTGAAATAAGGTTCATGAAGTTTTATCCTTATCAAAGAGTATCCAAACTTATGTTTGGATTAATTCATGATGCTCTGGAAAGACAGATTGTCTCTATCTGTTTTGCTCTATTCCACAAATATGAACCACCTGTCTGGGAAGTGCTGAGGGACAAGGCTCATCTTAACACACATGAAGCTCTTAACATACTGAGGAAAGTATTAAGGTACTACTGCAAAACAAGTAATGCATCATTGATGCAGAATGACTTCACTCATAAGCTATATAGATACCACTGTCAAATATAAAGCTTTGGAGCTTTTTTCATCTGCTGAAAAAAGAGAAACTAGTGACTCTCTGAAAGCAACTGCTTGCCTAGAAATCACTACCTCAGGCAGTCAAAATAAAGAATATTTGCAGAAACTGATTGTTGTTATTTAACAACAATCCAGCCTGGATTTTCCAGCCTGGAGAAGAGAAGGCTCAGAGGGGACCTCATAGTAACTTATCAGTACCTGAGGGGGTCCTACAGAAAGGCAGGGGAAGGAATTTTTAACATAATATCGGATGGGAGGACTAGAAACAATGGAGGGATTGGTGAGGGATAGATGGAAAATATCCACAATGCAAATGGCACTTAGATCTTTTGGTACCAAATAGAAGTGATACTACTTGCCTCTTACACAACAGTCATGGACCTTTGTTTAAGTGTTTGTTTTAATGNACTTGCCTCTTACACAACAGTCATGGACTTTTGTTTAAGTGTTTGTTGTAATGTAAATATTTCAACAGCTAATTTATTTGAGGTGGTAAAATTATTCTAAGTGTGAAAAAGTAGGGTGGAAATTTTATGATATTTTATTTATATGAACTGTAACATAAAGTGCCCTGATGGCACTTCATGTTTCCATTATTAAAAAAATATTATAAAATTTACTTTCATTGTAAAACATAAAGTAAATTAAAGGATTAATACAACCTGAAATCTTAAAATGAGATGTTTGGGTGTTTTTTTTTTATATTTAACCTTGTAAGCAAACCCATTCCATTATCTTTTGCCTCCACCAAAAAGATCCAATTCTTTGATCCTGCATTTCATTTTTTATGTAATGTAAGCTGTGCTCTGAGTCTTGTAACTGAACACAATGAAGGAGACAACATGGAAATGAGTCAAGAAATTAGGCTGGTGATCCTAAAAGGAGGTCTATTTTGGAGAGTAATACAGGTAAAATAGCTTCTAGAAATCTCAGAGCAGTGATTATTCCACCTAAGGGTCCAATGTGATATGCATCGTTGTGACTACTGTCTTTAACTGCAGACACGAAGTGATATTTTTGGCTTCTTCACAATTTGAAATGTGAGGATTTTCATGGGGATCAGACACAATGGTTGCAAGGTTTAAAAAGAATGGGCAAACAAACCATCAAGTTAGCAGTTATCAGATTTTTTCAGACATAATTGCCAATACACTTTCCAGTGAGGGAGACTGTACACCAGGGGTCTCAATACTCACTTGGTTGTTCTATGGCCCCATGCCAAAATTGTACAGAACATACCAATTCACTTTGGTAATGAGCTTCTGATTCTTTATAAATTATGTGCTGATTCTAATAACTGATATTAAACAACACAGTTCATCCTTGCTTCTCTAAGTAAATAAATGATCTTTGGAAAAATGGTGTCATGGAAACTCCATACATTTTACTTACATATCTGCCTGCCTCCTAATGGAAAACCTTAAATTTGGTGGCATTTTGGAGTTATCCTTGAATTTGCTTAAGCTCAATGAACTTAAAGTAACTTCATGACTTCTTTTAAAGGAGACAAACTGATGCACCCAAAAGACACACAAGGTTGCCCACCGGAGAAGAGCATCATAATTGACACCCCTATAGCTTTATGGTTGTGATAGAGGAGATGGGTGTGGGTGACATCTTGGCCACACCAGCTCAGGTAATGATATGCAACAAGTGCAGCTAAAAGCATTATGCAGAAGCAAAACACCAAGTGCTGCAGGTCAACAAGGACTTAAGAGTGTAAGCACACACATTTAGACGTCTGATTCCAGTCTGAAATTATGATTGGAAGAGATTTAGCTCATACTTACTTAAAAATGGATTTTCGTTTCAAACTATTTGTCTTTAAGTAAAGTAATAAATATGGAATGCATTCTTTTTTTTCGTACAGAAATTGCAGTTGGAACAAGGAAATAAATTTTTCAGTTGTTTTCTACAATAACTTTCACAAACATATCTGCTATTTTAAAATACTGAAATTTTCACATTGTATAAGAGCTATTATTAGCTCATTATTATATGTAGAAGCTAGCACAGTAGAGAGAGGTATATAGGTGAATAAATCTAGTAATTTTAACTTTATTACTGTTGGAGTGTAGTAATTCAACTTACCTGTTTAAAATTTGTCCTGCATTTGCCTTTCTAATAGCATGATAATCTCATTCTGTTCTGTACATAGTTTCCACATTCTGTTCTGTATATAGCTTCCATAGTTTCTGTGAAGAGAGCTGTGCCTTCTCTGGGTCATACTGTCAGCAACTGTAAAAAGACATTTCAGGATCTTAAAACTTCATGAAGACCAGGGTAAAATCAGAGTGATTTCATATATCAGATTCTTTGAGAAAAATTGTTTCACATTTACATTAAAAATTTATATTTGTAACAGTATCCTATTACTCAATACCTCTCCAGCTGCATCTGGAAGTGAAATGTGATTAGTTTAAGGTTGAAAGCAAGGTGGATTTTGAGGCTGGAATGTTTCTAGACAACAAACTGTTAAACTCGGATTTTATGAGCCTAATAACATGCATGACCCAGAGAGATTCAGAATTTCAGCAGCTCGTGTAAGCAAAATAAATTGCAAACCTTTATTAAAAACTATGGTTTATCTTTGAGCAATTGTCATGTCCCTGGTGTGATGGCCACTTACAGGATTTGAATTAGGTGTTCTTGTGAGTGAATCTCTTTAAATCTATTGTGCTAAACAGACATGGTTTAGTTTTAGTTTTTATCTTCCTCTCTGCAACTAACCTATATACTAACTTTTTAGCAGATTCAGGACTATATTAGAAGATGCTGAACTTACTTCAGTTAATTCAGTAATAAAATTAATCTTTTGGCCAAGATCAGTTTGATGGCATATCCCATAATGCATAGCATCAGCTAAGAACAAAAGCCTGTTCTTCCTTGACCATTCAGCCTGTGGTCACAGTAGTACTTAAATTCAGTTTTTTATTTAAGTATTGTTTATGTGCAGCTCTCCTCAGCTTCAGTCTCAAGTGCTAGTCTCAGCCGTAACATTTTGCAGCATTCAGTGGAAATGCATAAAATTCAAATCAATAAGAAGTGGCACGGTGTGATACATGCAGTGTTTAGTAAACAAAGTGGATGAGGTTGACCTGACTGAAAGCTGTGATCAGCACAAAACACACTGAATACAAAATGTGGTGTCGATGCACGTCAGAGTTGGGCTGAATGCATACACATTTATCTGGCTGCTTTGGGAAGATCTCCTTGTTAGAAAATTACATGCTCTATTCTCAGTATAAACCCAAATATCCCATGCTTATAAATTCTTCACATTTCTCTCCATGTCTGAAAAAAGAAAAATAAAAGTGAGATCCATTTATAGTCTGTGATCGTAACTACTGGCTTGACCAAGAAATTATTGAATTCACATATCATCATTTACAAATTCCTTAAATAGGAAAAGCAGGGTAACATAACAGCAGTTTTAAAAAGCTTTTAGGCTGAAGGCAGGTTCTTAGTTGGTTTTGGGGGAAGCAATTTATAGCCTTCAAATCCTACTAAGTGATCTTGTCAATTGTGGATTGATTCATTTCCTTTCTTATTGTCTCTCTGTCTCTTTTGAGTAAACAAAAATCAGGAATAGACAGAGGTGAGAGCAAATCTTTGGCACAAGAAATTAATCTTTGGGCTAGTTAAAGGTCCATTTTCCCTAGTATTAAATTCTAATTATTTTCATTTAGTACAAAACAACTGTAGCTAAAGAAAGGAGAATATAATTCCATCTTAAAGACGCTGGCAGTCTAATGTTTCCATTACCCTGAAGAGTTCACAGCAGTGTTTCCCTCCAAAGCTGATGTGATGGGAACAAGAGACTTTAATCCAGTCTGTCCAGGGAAAAGTATTAACTGAGGTGTCCACAGACAAATACATGGGGTAGGGACCTGTAATAGAGTAGATACTATTCAGATACTATAATCAATTCATGTTAGAAAACAACTTCCTGCACTTATATCTTTCCATCTCTTTGAATTGTCTAAAATCTGATAATAAATACATCATCAACTTATTCTTTAGGGCACTTGCAATGAAATTATATTTTAGCCTCCATGCATTTGCTAAATCTGGAAGATGTCACTGAGTATAAAGATAATCGAAAAATTATTTTGAAATCAGAGGAATATGTATCAAACTGCTTTTAATCTAAGGTAGTTAAATATCAGCCAGGGTGAATCATCTTCTACTGACTTTTATTGTGGAGAATGTTTTTCCCTTCCTGAATATAACATCACCTCCCCTTGATATTGCCCTCTAAAGTTGATATTCAGGTAAACTGTTAACCCATATATTGGTAACATAGGTACAAAATGGCAGGAGAATAGACATATTTTCTTCTAAAGCTCCAGAGAATCTGCAGATAAACAAACCTAAGTTCTTGGGCTTCTCTAAAACAGACTCAAAGGACTTTGGGGAAGATCTTGGCAGAAGAAAATGTCAGAACAATAAACCCCTGGAGATTTTTAAACTTTGCCTTTTCTGAGTGATGGTTTTATTCTACATGTAAGGAGAAATGCCTTAACTTTGGAAATACTAAATGTCTCATAAACGATCTTTGTTTTAAAAGATTTAAAATCATATATGCTCTCAGAAGTTTTTATTTAATTATGCCAAATGGAGTCAAGGCTTTTTATTATTATTTATTTTATTACTATTTATTTTATTATTAGGATAGCTGTGCTATAAAAAAGTACTATACTTTCTTTTAATTCTCTTAATCTTTAAGTACACAGCTTTCCAGGCTCCAATGTCCACAGTAAATGAAATTTGGAAGATTATACTGTTGCCATGGTATGACATCAAAAAATAGAGAATCAGAGCAAAATCTCAAAATTTTTCACACCCTAGGCGGAGTAGAAATTCTATCACTATGCAATTTAAGTAAATTTAGGTGGTAGACTATGGGAGAATTTCTAGAAAAAAGTGCACATGTTGATTGCATAAGTAAAATTTGTGATGCAGCTGAGAAATGAGGCCAGGATGCAGGGATGTGAACGAAAGCATGGAAAAGAATAACAACTCTGATTTTAGCAAAACCAACACTGCTGGGGAAGTCACATGCTCAAGTATGCTTCTAACAAATCATATAACCACACATATTAATGATTGCCTATGATGAAGAATGTTTTCTTTCTAAGCAAACTATATAATGAGTAAAGTTTGGCTAAATAAATGTCTTCATGATCATGACCAGCATGATCATGTTGGTCTGTGTCTGAATTCCAACAACAGAAGGTTAAAACAGAGCTGGAGGGAACACGGAGCTTAAACCCTCTCTTTCCTTCCTTCCTTCCTTGCTTGCTTCTATCCTCTGTCCCTCCCTCTCTTCCTTCCTACTATGATTGGTGCCTTCCAATTCATTAAATGACAGATGCCAATATTTAGCAACCTTCACTCATTTCTAGGGTGGCAGCAGGGCATCATGATTCAGTTTGAGAGAGAGGGTCCTGTTGACATAGTCCTTCAAGCACCTAGACATCAGCTGGGCAACTAGATCTTTCTACACGATGTCCTGAAACTGGAAAATGAAAGTGTAACTAATTAGGTCAGCAAAAATAGAACTAAGATTTATTAAATGTTAATGCAGGTGGATGGAGCTAACAGAACACACAAAAAGGATTCATGTTGTAAGATATTATCTTGTGAGACAAAGGAGGTTTTAACAAAACAGTCTGTGTTAAGATACCCTTTCAGTATCTATTTTTATCTGTGTGCTTTTGAAATCAAGCTCCATTAAGTTTTCATGAATCTTAGGACATGTGTTATGTTCTGTCAGGAACTGTTATGTAGCAAATGGTGTGTGAAAAAACAATGAAAAAATTTGGACAGAGATAACTACTTACTACCATTTTTTGTTAATTTATGACGGGTTTTAGTCCTCTATCCAGAGTTAGCTTACACCAGCATTCTGAATCCAATGAAACTGATGTCAAATCTCTTTTTGCTTATAAAGTGATGAGGCTGAATATTTACTAGTTATTTAGAAATACATGTGAGAATTATATTATCACATAGTGCACATGGAGCACTCTTAGAACAGCATGATTGGAAAAATATAAAAGAGAATTTTGTTTTGTTACCCCAGTCATGCAATTCAGCAATGCTGGGGCATTGATCAAGTTATCTCTGTCAAAAATGTTTTGCTTAAGGTCCTGAAGCTAGCAACAGCTAGAACAGGAATCTTTCTCAAAATGCTATGGTAAAAGAAAAGAGCTCACTGCAAAAAAGTCTCACACATAATTTCAGATTACTAAGAAGCTGAAAAATTCCTATTGTGTCACTTCTAAGAAGCTAAGTTACTTAAAATGCCATTGAGAATGATTTGGACAGAATAAAGCACACTTCCCACAAAATAAATCCAGGGACTGTGGGTTCAATACTCTAATCTATTTGTGACTATTTTGTCTTTTTTTTTCCCATCAGGCAAGACTTTTCAAGCAGGTTCTCAGCAGAAACATTGATTTCTAAAATCTAAACATAATTTTCAAGAAACTTTTGTAGTTATTTTGGTTTTTTACTTGAGGTGGATGCTGTTGAAGACCTTGTTTTGCTGTTTCTGCAATTAAACATGTTTTATAAACTTGTTTAATTTTCCATGTATAACATGAAAACAGATGAAAAGTTGGTAAATTACCAAGTTTCCACTGACTGACTTGTTCACTGTAAGACAGTACTTTGAAATCTTCAATGACAAAGCCATGGATAAACTTCCCTTCCAGTCCTACTCACTGCTGCCATTAGAGGTCATCATCTCTGTGACTGGTTTGACAAGGAGATAAAAAATAAAAGAAGTTAATTACACATAGTGTTTTTCTGTTTGACTATGTACCCAATGTATTATTAGTAAAAGTCTGGATTTACATTGTAATAAATAGAATATGAGGGAAAGGAAAGCAGACTGAATAATTTAGCTTTCCAAATCCTCAGATACCCATCTTTGAACAGTTTGCAAAATGATAATACCCTCTCATGAGCAAGTTGCATAGGGGTTATATCTGTCCATTAGAAAGCAACTTCAAAACCTGTTACAACACAGGAGGAGAGAATCACTTCTCTCTAACTAAAGAGAGTGGCAGAGGGGTTGGAACTCGATGATCTTTAAGGTCCCTTCCAACCCAAACTGTTCTATGATTCTATGATTCTAAAAGCAACTCATGTAGTTGAGAAGTTTTTCAGCTGAATGAAATGTTATGATGGCAAGACAGAAGCAGGAGGCAATACTTAGAAAGACTGAAACAAAATAGGAAGGAAAGGCAAAAGAAACTAATTTCCCTCATCCTGGAGAATTACATGACAATTAGTTAAGGAAAGTTAGGTCTGGATAGTATTCCAGGATTTTGGAAAATACGTATCTGTATAGGTTTTTGTTGGAGAGAAATATAGCAGATCACAGCTATTAATTAAGTCATTGGCATACAAAACTTTTTATACTATCACAACACTGTTGTCCAGATCAGGATGAGACTGGAACATACAATGAATTTAATTAAATAATTAAAACTAGAAAATACTATTAATGACTCTCTTCAACCACCTTAATCATCTGTCAAGGATAACAGAGATATTTTGTCACTCTTGAGACAAATAAGAAGCCCAGCTTATCATCTTTTCATTTGCAATGGATTTTTTATTCTTTTTCAGACACAACTTACCATCCATCAAGCTTAACATATAAAATGTCTGGACTGGTGATTTTAATGGAAAAAACAACATGTCAAACACCTTTTCTTTTTCAGCGAATATTCAGACAGATAATTCAGTTTTCGTCTGAAGCCAGAACTGCAGAAGTTTCATTCACATATCATAGTGCCTTACCAAACTACGTGTATTGGTGAATTTACAATAAGCCAAATAGATCTGAAGATATTTGCATTGGATTTAATATAATTATCATTATTAATATGGATACACTCAGCCTCAAATTAATATTAAGCATTTTTAAGAATTTAAGAAGAAATTTACAACTATTAATGAAACAAACTGCAGGTACACTATGATATAGCATGACCTGCTTTAGATTTTAAACATCTATAAATTAATTAATTTTAATAACAGAATGGATTAAGGCAGGAGACAGTCAAGATGGCATTTCTTGTTGAACATAGTAAATTCTGTGTGCCCTGACAGCTTGCTATTTGCTTTTATCTTTGAACCTATCTGCAGTACAATATGCCCCACTGAGATTCATACACATAGAGAAAATCATACCGCTGATTTATAGGGCTGAAAACACATTTATGTATCTACTTTCAACGGTGAGATTTTACTGAGAGCAGTATGTTCTTTGCAAGCTGTGTTTCAGTGCCCAGGACATCACATCTCACTGGTACTCAGCTGATGTATACTGGAAGAGACCATTAACTTCTCTATGGGAGTTAAGTGTAACCAAAATGTGACCTCTCAGAAATTATGTTCAGGACTGTCTGTGAAGTACACTTTTTTTGGTAATAGTATGAGTGCTAAAAATTCAACATTGTCAATTTTAAGCTTAGATGATTGCTTCCTACCTAGTCTGCCTGTTCAAAAAAGATAAATGAACTTTCTTACTAGCCGATGGTATTATGCCATTTAGGTTGAGAGTGTTATTGATACTGCACTAGTCAAGGGGTTTTCTGCTCCAGACACTGCTTCAGACCAGCTAATAGATTGACAATGCACCAAAAGTTTTGAGAAAACACAGCTGGGACAGATGACTCCAACTGACAAAAGGAATATTCCATATTGTATGATGAGCTTAGTATATAATGCTGAGGGAAGAAGGCTTCTCTTTGAAGTTCCAATACTTGTACTGTTGCTAATAGACTTAGATATACTTAAAAGTATATTGTTTTCATCATTTGAAAACGGTCAAGGCAAAAGAAAAATATTTTTTTATGGAGAACAATCAGCAATAATTTTAGCTAAATTATATGCGTGGTTAATACAAATAAATCAAAGAATTTCTGTTGAAGGCACACAGACCTGCTTTGCTTGGTGCCTAATGCACGGTTCTGCATCTAAGTAACAAATACTCATACATTACATAATTACTAAACATTGCTGGAGACTGGAAGGAAATCTATGAATCCCTGGGACTGCAATTTGTAAACAGTTTGAGAGCCCTTCTGTTCAGGGCTAATTTCAAGCTGTGAACCATAACTTAAAGTAGCATAGAATCATAGAATAGTTTGGGTTGGAAGGGACCTTAAAGATCCAACCCCCCTGCCATAGACAGGGACACCTCCCACTAGACCAGGCTGCCCAGTGCCCTGTCCAGCCTAGTCTGGAACACCTCCAGAGATGGGGCATCCACAACCTCTCTGGGCAACCTGTTCCAGTGTTTCACCACCCTCACTGTAAAGAATTTCTTTCTTATGTCTAGTCTAAATCTATCCCCCTCCAATTTATATCCATTGTTTCTAGTCCTCCCATCCGATATTATGTTAAAAATTCCTTCCCCTGCCTTTCTGTAGGACCCCCTCAGGTACTGATAAGTTACTGTGAGGTCCCCTCTGAGCCTTCTCTTCTCCAGGCTGAACAACCCCAACTCCTTCAGCCTGTTCTCATAGGGCAGTTGCTCCAACCCTTTGATCATCTTCGTGGCCCTTCTCTGGACCCTCTCCAATAGTTCAATATCCTTCCTGTGTTGAGGGCTCCAGAACTGGACACAATACTCCAGATGGGGTCTCACCAGTGCTGAGTAGAGGGGTAAAATCACCTCTCTTGACCTGCTGGTCACACTCCACTTGATGCAACCCAGGATTTGGTTGGCCTTCTTGGCTGCGAGTGCACACTGTTGGCTCATGTTGAGTTTGTCCAAAGAGGTAAGAATGTAATGGGAGATGTCAGAGCTTATGATTTAACTAATCCGTGAGACAGTTTAGACAGCTTTAAGGAAAATGTGGTTAATTTAGCAATGGTTTTAGTCGTGAACACATCAGATAGCTGCATTGTTCATCTCCATAGCATCAGTGTAGCTGATGAGGCAGTGCAAACCTTCAGCAAACATGCATATGATGCAGACTTATTAAAAGAGATTGAGATACCAAAGTGAGGAGTTTCAGACCAGGGAAGTTTGATAGTCTGAAGGACAAAGACAGAAGACCTCTTGTAGAGTTCACCTGGAAGAAACTGAAATTCTGTATGTGGGTTGGGAAGTGCTCTGAAGTCAGTGGTTTCTAAATCGAATATGAGTCAAAGGTACAATCCCTTTGAGAGATTCAGTTTATTTATTATGAAGAATTGTTTCTAACAGCAGGATAAAATCCATCAATAAATCAATATTTCTGTCCCCAAATGACAGGTGGCCCCCCCTCCTCTCTCTGAAGAGAGGAGAGGAAGGAATGAGGAGATTTATGAGTTTAGAAGAATTCCAAACTACTTTAATAGATAATGAAATAATAGATAAAATTAAAAGATAAAAAGGTATACAATGTTTACAAAACCATATCAAGCTCCCGGGATGATGATCACATCCCCAGCAGATGCAGGGAGAGTCCCAGGCTGGGGCCAGTTCAGTCAGAAGCTGGATGCTGGATCTGGATTCAGGAGTGCTCGGATCGGAGTCAAAGGCAGAGTCTTTCCTAGATGTTGGCCATCGAAGAAAGAGTGAAGAAAAGAAGGGCTGACCCTTTGATCCCTCAGCTTTTATACTGAGCACGAGGCAGATGGGATGGAATACTCCTGTTGGTCAATTTTGGGTCACCTGCCCTGT
>VZTY01030005.1:228255-244447 GCA_013400935.1 Turnix velox | reverse complement strand
GGAGAAAGGGGAAGAGAGGGGTTAAAAGAAGGGGAGGGTAGGGGCGGTGAAGGCGACCGAGCCGATACCTCCTGTCGCTGCCACACCTACACCCACACCGCACCAACCCCGAGGGCTGCTATTTATAGGGCACTATTTTCATCGCGCTCGATCATTGGTCGCAGTCCCTGTGACAACAACACCGGCTCTACCAGGTCAAAGTCCCTGCCGTTCCCTCTTTTCCCCGGGCGCGCGGGTGCTGCCTGGGGCGTGGTGGGGTGCCTTGGGGCAGCGCGGGCGGTTCCGTCTCGTCCCGTCCCGTCAGCAAGGTGGGGGAGGACGGTGTTACCGCGACGGGAGCCGCCTCTGCAGCGGCTCTAGAAGGGTTTGGGGCGGGGGACGTTCCATCATAGCCTCACCGGGTCGGGGAGAAAGACCGTGGCTTGTTCCCCAGATAGACGCGTGGGAGACCCCGCTCCAGATGGTGGCTAGCTTGGGGAGGCCCCGCGCCTCGGGATGCTGCTGCTGGCAGTGAGGCTGCCCGGGCAAGCTCGGGCGGGCAGCGGCATCCGAGGAAGGCATTGCCGGGGGTCTGCTCTGACGAGTGGTCAGAGGTAGATAGCAGGGTTTTCGTCCCTAGCTTTCTCTGGTGAGAAAAATGTCCCTTGATCCTGTGTGTCTGATCATGTCGTTGCAGCAGTGAAGAGGTGAAAGGCTGGCAGGGACAATTAGGCTTTGACATTAATCAGAGGGGAGGGCAGGTTGCAGGGACTAGCTGCAGCAGCCACGGCTGCTTTAGGTATTGGCCTAGCTGTGGTAACTTGGACACCACTGCCACCAGTGAAAATGAACGTGCAGGAAGTGGCCAAGCTGTGACCATCTCTAGATGTACAGACGACTTCAATCCAGGTTTGTTGATTTTGGTTTCAAGATAGGAGCGTACTCATGTCCCTGCTCCTACGTGACAGGGTAGTGCAGAGATGATCATGTCACTACAGATCTATTTTTGGCTTGTTGCACAAGTGCTTTATGAACGTTTAATGAAACATGTTAACAGTACTCAGTGCATCTGAAACACCTGGCCCATAAAAGCCGTGTGTGACTTTCATACTTTGTTTATAGAAACGGCTTGTAATTATGATCGGTTTGTATTCTTTTCGCACAGTTCCTCATATGTCCAGCAGGTCTGCTGGTATGTTGCATGTACCTGAGATTAAAGTCGGAAAACTCCACTGGGAAAGAAGAAAGACCAGACTGCCATTTCACGTGGTCAAAAAGCTCAGCAGTCAGCCCACCAAGCTCTGTATAGCTAAGCATTTTGAGAAAGGTTCTTCTGCAAGTATTATCATGGGAAACATAATGAGACTGACCAAGCAGTACTAATTGCCATGCATTCTCCCTGACAATCTTGAATGTGGCTCTCCTGAGTCAAGCCATATGGAGGGTGTGATGGTGAATCCCCAGTCTTCTACAGGAAGATACACTGTATCTTTCACTGTCAGATGTATTGGAAATGGAACAAGATATGGATGTAGCACTGAAATACTCATTTGTGTAAATCCTTCATCTCCCAGAGAAATCTGTGTTAATCTGTAGTCTGAGCCGAAAGACTCCTGGACAGTTTCTACCAAGCTAAGCCATGCTTAGCTTCAAATGCTAAGCACACAGATGTTGAATAAGGCCTTCTTGTAGTCTTGTCTGCTGATGCTTAAAGTAAAATATTAATCATTTGGTCATTGAATGCCTTAGTTCATGCCATTTGCTGAGACAGACCATATTTTTTGGCAAGTGGAATGCTATACATAAACCTTGCAGAAACTCTGTCCAATTTCTGTTGTGGAATTTCAGAACCTGTTTATGTTATGGCTTAAAAATTATTCTTAAAAGTATTGAATTTTTTGAAGATTATGCTACTGGTTGCCTGATAACTTCTTAACCACTCGAGAGCAGTCCTGGCTAAATGTCTTTTATACATGTATTTAGAGGTGTATCATACTTTACATGAAATTATTCTACATATGAAGCACTGTTGAAAGAAAGAGAGTGAAACAAATTCCTCCCAGCATCTGCTCCATACTAGCTCATTTGAAGAAAATCTTCTTTCAGAAAGTGGTTTACTCGGGAATTACCCTTTCCTGTGCTATTGGCTGTTGCAACTGAACCACTGTATACAACAGCATACTGTAAGATTTTACAGTGTCTCACAGAGCTGGTTCTTCCATCACTGTTGATCACATACAGAAAAGAAAACTGAGGAATCTCTTGCTTCTCATATTCAGAGACTGATTCGAGGATGTGCCCTCAGGATGTAAAGATTCATGGATTTTTTTATAACCCAAATGCTAAATTGTCTTTACTGGGGAAAAAGTTTAGGAAGGAGCAGGAAGTGAACTTTGCAGTTTTAGTATAGATCTGCCTCATATCTGGTTAGCTTGGCCCATGTCATGTGTCTTAATCTTTTTAGCCAAACACAAACAAAATTATATTCTAGTTTTAGAACAGTATTAAAGACAGTTTATGATGACTGGAAAGTCAAAGTTCACTGACAGCAAGGTTCCTGAGTAGGCTCCATAATTTTAGCATTGCATCTCAGTGAGTGGTTTTGGAAAAATCCATACTTTCAGGGTTGCGTTACAAATTGATAGATCCATCTGTCAACTAAGATCCCACGAAGGCTTATATTTGAATGCAAAGATTTTATTACCTTCGGGCTGATAAGTCAAGCACTTCTGCTAATATTTGGAGAATAAACCTTGGCTGCTGGGCTTATGCCTGTCACTGAAATGGAGTGAGAAGTTCTCCAGGCTGTCATTTACTTTACCAGGAATCAAATCACAACCTCTGCCAAAAGCAAAGTGCAAGTAATTCCCCAACATTAAAACAGTGAAACTGCATTGTTTGTGAGTGGGGGTGTTGATTTGTGTGGGTTTTATCAGTTAAGTGTCATAACTGTAGGTTATTGGGAGAAGCAGTTTTACTACACCACAAGTCAAAGACATCATCAAAGAATGTCAGTGAAGTTTTGCACTCGCTGGATCTCGTCTGCTCAGGGGAAAAAAAGCTCTCTAATTAGTATTTAGGAATTACGTGAATCCAGTTTATGCCTTGCCAGTGCCTGGGTCACTAGTGTAGTACACTGCTCACAGCTTTCTGAGAATGACAAAGAATATCCTGAAATTATTAAGAAACAGCTTGTAATTGTGAAAAGTTTGGGAATGATCCTATGGTATTGGAAGATGGTAAATTTCAGTTACTGTTGTTAACACATTTTTATGATTGATCACATAAAATCACATTCTACTTGCCTCATTAGTAAACTATCTGTAATGTGCAGGGAAGGACAGACTGAGCAGTAGTGTCTGCCTTTCCATTCCGAGGGGTTTTCGAAAAGATTAATTTAAAGGGGTGCTTAAATAAAATTAATTTGGCACATGCAAAAGATTGCTGACCAAGTTTTTGTTAACTGAAAATCTGTTTGCAAAGCCAGTCTTGTTGCAAATGTTACTGCACAGGAAAATAGCTGCACCTTTTATTATGAAAATATGAGCTCCAGAACTCAGGGAAAGAGTGCACAGTTTTGCAGAAGGGAAGACAGAGGTCATGTGTGCAGGCTCATGGAGGAGAGGAATTGCACCGGAATGTGGGAGGGTGGAGAGAAAAAACTGAAAGCTACACTGTCTGCAAGAAAGCAGGGCAGTATTTGTGCCACAGAGACTGATGATTTACAGAAACCATACTGAAATAATGCTAAAAACGTTAAGGATGAAAATAAATTTCATTGAAGATCAGTCACTAGAAGTTGTCTGTCACCTTTCCACCCACATCCTCAAGCATGTACAGGAATGTCTGCTGCTGCATCCACACTTCATTCAGGCTCCAGTTCAGTAAGATATACAAATACATGTACAGTTAAACAAGTATTGCAGTCTCACTGAGTTCTATAGGATGCTGGTTTCAAGGATGAACCAAACCAGTATCATAGTATCATTTACACTGGAAAATAACCTTAAGATCAAGTCCAACCATAAACCTAACATTGCCAAGTCCACCACTAAACCATGTTTTACTATCCTTCTAGCCTTCTTGTTCTGCTTTTGGGATGATTTCTGGCCAAGCTGAATTGAATACCTGGAAGTTCATTGAAAGTAGCCTCAAAAAGCAGATACATGCATTGCCTCAGTGTTCCAGTGAACAGTTTAGAGGAGTGCAAGGAAACAGATCACTCAGATGCTGGTAAATAATCATAATTCTTGGGCTTCCTTTTTGATTTCAGGTGCCATGCCTGATCCTGACTGATTCAAATCCAGGAGAGTTTTGGAGTAAGAGCAGGGCTTCTCTAATACTGTATTCATTCTGCACAAAGTAGAAGTCCCGTGGAAATAAAGAAATATTGAGTTTTAAAAAGTATGTTGGGATAATTTTCAGTTCCTCATTTCTTTTCATTACCAGCATTGATTATTTTCATGCTGGTAGTGGTGTCGACTGGACCTGCACCAAAAGTGCTTGTTTTTCTCTAAAGTGTTGTATTTGCTCACCTCAATTTGCCACTACTCCCATAAAAATGTAGTGCTTAACATTTTTAATCACACAAGTCTCAGCTTTTGTTGCGGAGCCTGGATGGGCAGTTGCAAGGAAGTCTCACCTGATAAACCTTCTTCCTGGTTGCTGGCTGGCCTTTGATGAGATAGTATTTCAGGCAAAATCAGGATGAGACACACCTTACTTATTTCCTGGGAGCAACAGCGATTGATCTGTTCCTAGCTCCACCAGGCTCTCCTCTCTCTTCCTCCGAACCAGGACTTCCTCACCAGCTAGGATGAGCAATGAGGAGGGCTCAAAGAGGAGCTGAACCATGGGGTGGCTTGAAGGGCACCATTGAGAGGCTGTGAAAGGAAACTACTTTAAAAAGTAGTTTTGGGTTGTAAGATATGAAAGCAAATCCTATAGGAGAAATGAGAAAGGACTCTTCAGGAAGGAATATAGTAATAGGACAAGGCATTATGATTTAAAACTGAATGAGCATAGATTTAATTAGATTTTAGAAAGTAGCTGTTTCTGTGAGGGTGGTGAGACACTGGAACAGGCTGCCCAAGGAAGTTGTGGGTGTCCTGTCCCTGGAAGTGTTCAAGGCCGAGCAGGATGGGGCATTGAGCAGCCTCATGGGAGGTGTCCCTGTCCATGGTGAGTTAGAACTAGATGATCTTTAAGGTTCCTTCAAACCCAAAGGTTCTGTGATTCAGTGATTCTAAAAATCTGGCAATAGCACCCTGATTTGAAGTAGCAGAATCACACCATTAAGATTCCTTTCCAGACTGTCATGCACGGACTCTTAATCTATTGTCTGATAAGGCCTATAAACAGCTGCATTACTGTGATCCTGTGATCAGTCTGACAGAATCAGCCTGATTCTGACCTTACACAAGTGCAGAATTTCTGACTTTGTCCCTGTATGCTGCGTACAGACCTTTGGGTAATTCTTAAACCGTGAACACAGTTCAAGGTTATCATTCCACATTAGCAAGGGCTGGCTGAGAAAGCAATCTAAAGTAACCAATTAAGAATTACAATGTAAGCCTGTCATAATGAAGTCATGGAATTTTCTCCACTACACCTCCTGGTTACAGGCCTGGTCCTGCCATCTTGTCTCTGAAGGACTGTGACATTGGGGCAGGAGTCCAGGCTTGAGTCCTGTGGGAAGGGACTCAGGAGCACCAGTAGATTGCATTGAAACAACTTGCACCTTTCATTCTCTTCTCTGCAAGCAGGTTTTCACTGCAGCTGAGTTTCTCATAAATGGGCCCCACAGAACTAATTACTGGGTCTTAATATGATTCAGTTGCCTTTTTCCTAACATTCTGAGGTAGCTTAAAGGACATGAGTTTGAATCCATATGGGTACTGGATATGTAGCATTGCATTTCTCCTCAAGGAGGAATATCCAGGTGGCCAGAAGAAAAAGAAAATAACCTAAAATTATATTTCAGGCCTGCAATGTACTTGCCACTGCAAGTTTTACTGATTTGGGGGTGGGGGGAGGAGGTACTTAAGGATTCTCATTACAGAAATGAATTGTTCAACCACATGAAGTTGCTGCAATTGTTTTTCCCATGCATAAAAAATTTAAGCAAAAATTTTATACCTGATATGTGAAAATTCAAGCTCAGAATTTTACCATTTAGCTAAGGCAAAAATCAGCATTTAGCTATTTTAGATTCTGGAGAGTTAATATTGATTATCTGCCTGGCCTAACATGAAACTCAGGTCGTCAGTCTGGAATTCCAGTAACTTTTGTTTCAGGCTTATTTGACTTAGATTGTCCTGCTGAAATTTAACACCTGCAAATCAAACAAAACTTTTTTTCTTACTCCTTATTTAAGTCATTATTTACTCACCAGGTTGCTGTGTGGTGGCATTTGGAACACAATACTTAACTGCTGCTTGAAGTACAGAAAAAGAGATCGTTTCAAATACTATACACTGGCAATTGTGGGGAAAATTGTGACTTTCTTTGCAAGCATGTCCAGCCGTTAACTCCTCCCCATGAATCAGCTGCATATTTTTCAAAGAAATCTTGAAACACCACCACTATTTCAAAAGTCCTTTGCACTGCACTCATTATTGCATGCTCCATCCAAAGGTATGTCCTTTAAAGTGGACGTTTTGTTGCATTCCTCTTTTTTTTTCCAAAGAAGGGTGCAGACTGAACTCTTGAGACAAGAAAGAACTTTGTGCAAGTCTGTGCTGTTATCTGAAGAATAATTTTCCTTATCTCTATGGATTTGTACAACACGGTTAAACCCTCTACACTGATGAGTGAGCAGTTATTTCAGGCGACAGGGGTGGAGGGTAGAGAGCAATGCAGGGAAGGAGCACAGTTAGACACCAAGAAAGATAATAAAGCAGAAAATTATTCCTTGCTGCAACATTGCTCACTTATGGGACAAGTTCCTGGAGGGGTGAGAATTCCCATGGATTTGATCACAACTGGAAAAAATGCTGCATTGCTAGAAAGTTGGGTTTTTTTGCTTTCGTTAGTCCTGTCCACACTGGTTTCTGGGAGCACCTTAGGCACAAATCTCCAGCATGCCCCTGAGCCATATCTACACCACAGAGGGTCCCTTTGAGATTGGTAGCCTTCCTTACAGGCACATCCAGTTGTTCCTCTATCTTGTGAATCAGCTGCAGGTGCACACCCTGTTTTGTTGTCTCTAAGGCCCCTTTGGCATGTTCCAGCCCAACCATGTCAGGCAGGTAGAGGGAAACTAGGCCAGCATACAGGATTCTTCGTTTTTCCACTTGGTGCTGCTGTCCTGCATGGCAGAATATCCACAGAGGACCGGGCAGAGAAACTGCCCCACGAATGATAGACGTGAAGCCACATGTGGCCTTGGGGCCAGAGCATACAGAAACCAAACCAAGGCTATGCCTGAGGTGACTGTACCTCAAGACAACTGTGTCAGAAATAGGCCATGTTAGCCTCTATGGCCTGTAGCATTTGGCCTTAAAACTAAGCTCTGATAAAGGCCATAGCTGACATTGTATTTTGATTTCGTTCTTGATCTGCCCTGGCAGGCAGACCATGGTCAGGGAGATCAACACAGAGCATCCCAGTTTCTCATAGCAAAAGGTCAGATGTAAGAACATAGGATGCCTTAGGGACAATGGTTCAGATATGTCCACACGGTGTCACTAGCTCATCTGCTCCTGGTTTCTCTCAGATCCAGGATGGAGCTGGGGATGGCTTTGGAGATAATCCAAGGCAAATCTATGAAGGTCTCTAATGGACTTATGTTTGTCCTAAACCACTCAAAGCAAAGGCTGTGAGGCCAAATGAAATAGTTGGGAAAACCAGAAAAACCTCTATGATACAGAAACTCTACTTCATGCCTAGTTGCTACAATGACAATGTCCTTATGGCTTCAGTCTAATTCAACTCTTAGCTCATGAGCCATCAGCTGCAGAGTTTCCAGATCCTCACTCGCAACTGATACCAGGCGGAGGAACATAGCACCCTACTTCGGGAGTCCAGTAGCACCACACCCTTCTCCCACACTGTAAGCACTTGAAGGTCAAAATAGAGCAATGGGCCAACCAATCTAGCTCCAAAGGTGTTGCTAGGAATTGCTGAGAGGTCATGGTGATGAAACCAAGGCACAGAAGGTGACTGTAAGGTTATGCATTACTTGTAACCAAATAGCTTTCCGCCTTCATCTTAACATCTGCCTTTTATTAAAAGAGAGCAGAGAATTCCTCATGCCACCTTTAAAAGCTAATCAGCTTATTAGTAAGTGTAACGCTGAGCTGTGTTCTGCCTGGGAACAAATTAAGTCTGTGTGAAATCCTGGTTACATCTGAGGCAGCACTTAACTCTATTTTAAAGGCTGAAGTGGTACTCAATTAATACCTAAATCCTGAGTTACTTGCTGCAAACAGGTGAAATCCACCTGCTGTTTTAAAAGTAGCATAATGATATTTTCCCAAGTGTTTTGGGTTGCTAGCCAACATGATAGACGACTTGCTGTTTATCTTTTGTGTCATGCGTCATAGGCAATTATTCACAAACTAGGTGTGTCACTGGGAAGCATTGAAAACTCCCTTTGTTTCAGGTTGCCTACATGCCTGAGTGTGGCAGGTGAGCCATAATCAGTCCCATCCCCTTCTCCTCCAGCAAGGCCTCACAGAACTTATTTGGTTTGGTAGCCTCTTTGTTTCTGGCTTTAAGGCAGCTGGTGCTGATTAGATAAGTTGACTGGGTATCTGCAGCCTTGACATAAAATGGATTTAGTTTGCCCTCACTGTTTAGTGGGGTTGTTGAAAACTAATTTAGGATATATGTAGCCATTTGTAAATTGTGTATGATCTGTTTGCTATGAAACATAATTAGCTTTTTCTCATGAATGAATATTTGATTGCTGCACAGTTACTGCTAAACTCTTGCAAAATATCAGAGTTAAAGTCTGGTGAAAGTAGGCAGTGTTCTGTTTTGTTTAGCAATGTCACCCTGCTTATACCTGCCTTGTATTTGGTCTTGCGTCTTTATTGGTTTCAGCATTATTGTGTTATCACAGAGCAAACAGAGGATTTCCCAAGAGATAGGTGGGTTCTTGTACTTCAGACTCCAACTTAGAGTCTTACTCATGATATATCAAGGTCAAAATTACCCTCCTTCATCTGCAAGAGAAGTCTCCATTGTAATATTTGCCTCTACCTCAGTGGTAAGAGCTCCCTGTGCAGCGTGGACTCCAGTTGGGCAGCTGTGGCCTGAGCACAGCAGACTTAACTTTAGCTCCTAATGGTGCTTGGAAATATTCTTGTCTACAGCAGAGGGAAGTGATGCAGAGTAGGAGAGTTAATATATGACCAGCAGTAAACAGCAGCACTAGTATTACATATTTTCTGCTGCTGTTGGATGCAGCTGTTAAAGCTAACCAGCTTAATGCAACAAAACAAACCTGATTACTAATATTGAAAAAGAGAGAGACCTTGTTGCATAGAGTATTTTGGTGAGGCTCAGCAAAATATGGGAAGATCATCAGAAAGAGATGGTACTGAGTAGAAAACAGGCTAGAGAGGTATTTGGGGCCTTCTGAACTCTACTTAGTAACTTCTGCCTCAAGCAATTCTGTTTCAATTAGGGAATAATAAGAGAAAATGTCTTTTGTTTTGATAGCTGTCCCCAAACTGCAGAGTAAGGCACAACTTCTATTGCAGACTTAGCTGAGACAGGAACAGTGCTCAGTGTTTTATCTGGTCTCAGTATATGGCAGCAGATTGCATTACACATAGTGCATCTTCTGAAGTTGAATAAGAAATGCAAGTACCAGTCAATGCAAACAACTTTCATGACTCGTGCTGAAAAAGCACTTGGCCATGGAGAGAACTGGACAGGAGGGAGAATCACTATCATTCAGCCTTCCCTTATTCGGGGATTTAAGGCCTTCCTAATGTTACAGGCTTGACTTGAGACTCACTGTGTGAAACTCAACAGCTTATTTTATGCTGAAAGTCAAACGACATGGTGTTTCTGATCTTAAAAGGTATGACTCAGCACCATACCATAGGAAAAGAAAGGGTACTCTATGTCCATTATTGTACATTGAACTCTACAATCTTATTTTAGCTCTGAAATTCAGATTTTTGGCACTCTTAGTTAATTTAAAATAACTTATTTGTACTTTTCAACACTTACAGCCTCATTTCCACAGGGAGAGCAACAGAAGTGTCATCAGTGTATATAATTATAAAACAGCTTGGAGTAAAAATAGCATCCTGAACATCGACTGATTAATTATTTTTCTATCAAACAGACAGCATTTATTTTGCCTCCACCTTCCCTAATGCTGATGCCTGCTCTACACACACATCTGTGCTCCTTTTGTGAAGCATGTGAACTAGGTAAGTGAAGATTTAACTGGTTTTTTTTATCAGTGCTGTCTTTATACATCTCTAGTCTGATGTTAGAAAAGCCCACAAAAACATAACTAAAAGAGTTGGTCCTGGTAGAAAGAATTCAGACCTGGAGGGAATATTTGCAGTACATGGCACTCAGCTCTGCTTTTAATCAGGCTCAAAATAAAAAAACCCATAAAGTAAGATATCAAGGTGGAATAGAGATTACTTAACCAAAGGAACTCCCTTCCTCTTTCCTTTCTTATCATAAGCATTGAGATCGCAATTTTATTTTGAGAGGTACAAGGTGCGTTGCCCCTAGTTTCCATTTGCTTTGACAAACGCGGCTGGATTTACACGTGTGGTATAATCTCCACAAATTCAGTATGTCGTGAACTTAATTGTTAATTTTACACATTTTTAAATAATGCTTTGTGACTTGATTGTTCTCATTCAGTAGATTCGGAAAACTCAGTGCTTTTCCTATTTGTTTATTTTTGCTGGTAAGATCAATAGTTCATCGTAGATTTCAGTTACACAGATGATTACCATAGATTTTCTTTCCCTGATCACATGCATGTTTAAACCTGACTTTACTTTGACTAATATTTTATCTATATTTTACATATCACTAAGTCTTGCCTTCCACATCCATGG
The DNA here is from genome assembly GCA_013400935.1 of Turnix velox. Lineage (NCBI taxonomy): Eukaryota > Metazoa > Chordata > Aves > Charadriiformes > Turnicidae > Turnix > Turnix velox. The sequence goes on along the minus strand of VZTY01030005.1, from coordinate 233,423 downwards.
CAAATAATTTCTCAGTCTCGGCATACTTCAGTGTAAATGCCACATTATATTTTGTTTCAGTCCATGAGAAGATTTTATTGCACACTTTGCATCACTCCCTGTGAAAGTCTCCTATGGAAGATGAGTGAAGAATGTGTTACTTGAGTTATTACTAACACAATCTCATGGGAGCTGAAAGCAAACTGGCCTTGGAACTACCCAGAACTTTTGCTGAGGACAAGAAATATAATCTTCCTTTAAGTTTTTGGGTTTTTTGATGAGTGTCAAGAACAAACAAGATAAAAACTTGAAATCTTGCTTGCTTCTTTTTCCTTCTGAATACATTTTAAAATAATCCTTCATGAACTTCATTATATATACATATAAACATACATTTCTTCACAACCTAGCATGTCCCTATAGTGCTATATGATGATTAATCAGAAGGTCAGGTAATTGATCCCAAGGAACACTTACGGGTGCAGCTGGAAAATAAAATTAATGCAAAAATAAGGGTCTTACAGCATGCAACCATTGGATCATATAATGAGATTTCTTTCCAGGCCTGAACCCACCTAACCACTTGTGGGAATCCATGCTTCCTGGAAAAATTAACTGAACTTGGCAGCAGCTGTTCATTCAGGAACCACCGAAAATGAGGCACGAGCTTTGCACTTGTATTTCCCCTTCAAAAGAAACCCAGGGAATGTCAACAGTGCTTTGTCAAATAGATCCTGGCCAACTGTGAACTGAATTCATTAGGTTTTCAATAAGCTCAGTGTGGGCAGTGGGAAAGCAGCTCTCAGTGCAGGCAGAACTAGAACTCTGCTGGCCCTTGGCCACTCTTGCTGAAGTCTGATATTTTGGGAATTACAATGCCAAAATTTCAGAAACTGCAATAGGGAATAAACTGCCTATTCAGTCATGCACAATGAAAAAAAAGCTATGGTCAATAAAACAATTCTTTTTCCTCGTACAGTTCATCCAATTGACAAAATCACCCTCTTGACTGTCCTGGATGAGGGCAAATCTCATTAAACCTATATAACATGGTGCAGAATGCAGCATCCTTCTTTTAATCTGCATAATGAATGTCCTTTCTTTTAAGTGCTCAACTAAATGCACAGTCTGTCAGCTGTTAAGAGGACAGACTTGGCTGCTTTACATTTCCACTTAGTAAAAAATCCCTGAAGTCAAATTGCAAATGAACCACCAGAGATGTTGTAGAACTCTTCCAGCTGTGCCTTGGCAACAATCCTAAACCTGGGTGAAACTTTCTGTGTGGAGAAACAAGGAGTTCAAGGCTGCATCTTGTTGAGACTGTTGATTTTGTGTGATAAATCGCAAATGGTGTTTTTAGGGCACAGGGTTCCATGTTTCTGGAATCTAGGATGATCCAGCTTAGGAAGTTTTACATTGACTGAAAACTGGCTGGCACCAAGCCATTTAAGCAAAAGCCACTTTATAGTGATAGGATTTTCTTGAGCAAATCATGGCAAATAGTTTGAATTCATGTGTTTCACATCAAGTTGTAATGTTTTTATGGATTAAAGCAGAACAGGAAAATTAAATGGGAAGGCAGGATTGATGAGAATGACAGCACACAGTTTGTTTAGGGATCAGTGAGGTACAGGAACTGTTACGGAGAAGAAAACAGAAACTAGGTTCTTCTGCTACTGACCTGCTGAGCAATTGAGATTCTTTCATCACCTCCTCTGCCTGAGTAATTCCTCTAAATTGTTAGTAATGCTATCCTCTTAATAAAACAGGTTAAGAATAAGTGCTGGATCAGAACAGATCTTAATCCTTTAAAGGTTTCATTTTGAATATTTGTTCTTACACCTATTTGTGAGGCCTGACTGAAGATGCTGTAGTTAGGATTGCTGTAAACCCTCTGTGTCTCTTAGCTAATGCCTAAATCTAGGAGCAACCAAGTTCTGTAGATTTTTCATGTGAAAATTTTCATGGCTTCTATATTTGTGGTTAGGGATTTTTTTGATACATGTATTTCTGCCCCATGTATTTCTGTCTTGATAGGGGCTGATGGCTCTCATCCCATTTCATGCCTGCTGCAATGTTGCCTCTCTTGAATGTTCTCCTGTGCTGTAAGCATTCACAGATGATGCTTCTCAGTATTACACATGATGCTTATGCTCCAAAAATTCAATATGCTGGCTATCAGGATACTCTCAGGAAAAGCAGAACACTGAAGGCTTTCACCCTCCCTCATGAAAAGAGGGGAGATAGACTAGTTACACTGCATCCATAAATTATGAGAAGCTTCTGTATAACAGGGCTGGCATTAAGCAACATCCTATGCATTTCAGGAGGTGGTGAGGAGAAAAACATGAGGAGCTCAGGGCCCAAGCTATAGAAGAGCTTTTCTTACTGTGATAAAGACACCTTGCTACCCCACCTGAGTGTTCAATAAGGTGCTGTGCTCTGCAGCCAAGGAGAGTCGAAAATGTATCTGGCAGAAGCCTAAGAAAGAGAAAAAAGTTCTCAAACTTCAGCTCCAAGGTGGTAGTTGTTCTGGTTCTTTCCACTGAAGACAGTTCCACATGCATAAGCTCAGTGTGTTCACAGTGGTTGGTTTTGGGTGGAGTGGCATTGAGTAAGTTGGTAGTTATGGATACCATTAAGGTATCTACCTTTCCCCATGTATTGCAGGTAATTGTGGGAGAATAGCACAAGGTTATGTGCAGTGGCAAACAGGAACCTAAAGATTGTGTGTGTGTTGCCACACTTAATTATTAGTCACTGAAATTCCTTTTGCCTCTAGGTCTATGTGGTTAGGAAGCAATGGTAAGTGTTAAAAAAGTGGGGGAGGACGGAAGCTTGGATATATAACACATGGAAACAAATACTTACCTGACGGATTCAAGAAACTGAAGGGATTATGATTTGTTAAACGAGGCATTGATCTGACATGGAAACATCACTCAAATATGGAGCCCCAGAGTGATGGTTTCTAAGCTCATGATGAGCTATGGACAGGAAAGGATTTTGGAAATGGAACTCTTCCAGGGTGTAAATGGGCTTCCCATTAGAGCTGTGCAATACCCTGTTTCTGGGCTACACAGACACATATGCTTGGTCTGGCTTCTCTTTTTCCAGTCACAGTAAAAAACCTGGATTTTAAAATGAAGGAATGAAAGTATCTCTATTATTTTCTACCCCAAAAAAATTTTTTCAACCAAAAAATCCATTAACACCACTTAGGCTTCAAAGCTGGGTTCTTATGGCACTGCTTACTTGAAAGAGACACTTCTTGTGCTTGACAGCCTACCCAAAACACTCTGATAATGTAGACTGGTCCATCTCCAGTATTATCCCACTGAAAAAGGCATAAATCCCAACATAGACTTCATGCTTAACAGAAGGCACAGAAAATTGCCTCACAAATCATATTTTGTTAAATTAACGCAATCCAAGTAAATCTCAGTGGAATTGCTTTGTCTGAAAACAGAAGGCCATGTCTGTTTCTGAAAGATGCTTGATCCCATGGCCATTTTCTTAGAATCTGTTCAGCTTAGGCTATTTCTTCTTACCTCATGGCTCCCTTTTGACAATAAGGCATTTTCTAATCCCTGAGTATCATGCAACAGGAACATAACCATGAATTCTCTCAGCCTCTGACATATCTTTCTCCACAGACCTGACACAGTAACAATGCTTTGATTTTAATGTGACGCCACCAATGGCTGCCCTGTGGACTTGGATCCCCTCCAATACAGGAGCTTTGCTGTTAGGGCCGTCACCATCCCTTGATGTTTCCCAGGCTCTCTGCTGCCCTGTGTATTTTTCCTTTCCTGGGTTATTTGCACTGTTCTGTGCCTCCCTGTTCTCATCCAATGCCTTTCCTGACTCAAGAGCCAGGCACTGCTTGAAGCGGGACTGTGGCAGACAGCAGCGTGGGTACAGGGTGTGTGATTGCTTTAATCCTCCAGCTCAGTGAGATGCCATTGCCAGCACCCCGGGAGGGCTACGTCCTCTTCCAAGTGGTCAAGCAAGGAGATGCTGTGGGAGGCCAGCAGCTCCTACACACACACTTTACCCGCAGTAGCACGTTCATGAATGAAGAGGGAGAAGGCGCAAGGGGCAGAGGCACAGCTTTACCATCTTTATATGCATATACACTGTTAGGCCACTTGCATGAACTTATTTTGGACTTGAGGACAGTCAGGGCTAACCGAAGTATACTCTTTGCTTTCTAGTTTCTGAGTTTAGGTGGATTTAAACTTTTCTCTCTTGCTGCTTTAATGCACAAACCATTCCTGCATTAAGTAATTGCCTCTCCCAGCTTTGGCCTGCAAGAAACACCGAGCACTGGGAGACTCGAAGTATGGAAGAGCTGCCGGTGCTTATCCTGCCCTGGTTGCCCATTTCCCGTCCCCGGGCTGGCTGCAGGGGCAGCGGGAATCTCAGTGAACTCCCTCAGCCTCATCTCCTTCCCCGACTCCCCGGCGTGACAATCGCTGTCCCGGCCGCACCGGGCTGGGCTCCGCCTGTCTGCCGCCGGCGGCTGGGGAAGGCACGGGCACGACAGTGCGGCTCGCCCAGCGGCTATGTCGCACTGTGCAGGGCGGCAAGGGTGAGGGTCTCTGGGCGGGGTAGGCACAAAGGAGAAGAGACCCAAGGTGGCCCAGCCGCCGCCCGGCTGTGACCCGCCACGCTACTGGGCCACCGCCCACTAGCACCTGTTGCCCGGCGGTCCGTGCCTCTCGCACAGCGGGGGCTGCAAACTCCAGGCTCCGGTCCTTGTCCCCATTCATCCCCAGACCCCTAGGGGCCGAAGCGAGGCCGGCGGGGGTACCCCAAGGACCGAAGCCGGTGTCGCGCTCGCAGAGCGCTGGGGGGAGCGGCGGGTAATGACCGGCGGCGGTGAGTCACAGCGGCAGCCCCACCTGCGTACTTAACCGCCGCTGGGCGGCTGGTGCTGCACTCGCAGGCTTTACTGCTGCCGTGGCCGGGAGCGGCTTCTTTCTTCTCGTCCTCCTGCTTCCCTCCTCCTCCTTCACCACCACCACCTCACAGGGCGCTTGGCTGAGGCGACGCAGCCGTTGCGTGAACGTTTGCTTGGGCAGCGGGAGAAGTACCAGCAGCCCTCAAAATGCCGAAGCCGGTAAGCGGGGCCCGGGATGGGGTGGGGAGAGGACGCTCTTGTAGGGCTGTGCTGGGGCTTGCCC
>VZTY01030005.1:200108-219217 GCA_013400935.1 Turnix velox | reverse complement strand
CTCCAATCACCTCTGTGTCACCCTCCATGTGTTTTTGCAACCCTTTTAGGAGGATCTGCTCCATGACTTTGCCAGGCACAGAGGTGAGACTGACTGGCCTGTAGTTTCCTGGGTCTTCTTTCTTTCCCTTTTTAAATATGGGGATTATGTTCCCCTTTCTCCAGTCAGTGGGAACTTCACCAGTCTGCCATGACCTTTCAAATATGATGGACAGTGGTTTGGCAACTTCATCTGCCAGTTCTCTAAGGACCCGTGGGTGGATCTCATCGGGTCCCATAGACTTGTGCACCTCCAAGTTTCTCAGGTGTTCACGAACCTGCTCTTCACACACAGTGGGTGGATCCTGCTTCCCCTGGTATATGGCCTCATTTTTCAAGACTTGAGTTGTGGAATCAGAGGCTGTACCAGTGAAGACTGAGGCAAAGAAGTTGTTGAGTACCTCAGCCTTCTCCAAATCCCCTGTGTCTTTTTGGAAAGGGCCCACATCTTCCCTAGTCTTCCTCTTTTCATTGACATATTTGTAGAAGTTTTTCTTATTTCCCTTTATGTCCCTGGCCAGCTTTAATTCCACCTCCACTTTTTAAGCTTTAGTCTTGCAACTTCAATATGTTTAACTAGAAGCAACAGCTGTCATGATAAAACAGTCTGTGTATGAATGAGTTTGATCCTGTGGCCTGCAGCTTCCCTTTGTGTTTATCCTTTAGGTACAGAGGAGTTACTGTTGCTGCAGTCTGTGTTCCTAAGTCCATCCTAACATCAACTGATGGCAAGTGGCTCATCCAGAGCAGCGACACGTTTTTGAGCCTGCTGTCACTGGTTCTGTATGTCTTCTTTAAAGAATACAGATGATCCAACAATGCTAATAGAGTATTATACATGATTCAAGTCTTAAAAATGTAAATTACTGTACATGAGCAGAGCACCATAAAAGCTATTGCCACTTCCTGGCCTTGTCTTGTGTTCAGAGTAAACCATTCCTACAGCCCTCACAGAAAGAGCGAATGCTTTACATGAAAAACATCTGGGCTCCTTGAGTGCATGGGGCTTTGTTTGAAGGCAAAAACTTAGGGCCTTTCAGGTTTAAATTGCATTGCTTTGTCTTGTGGGAATGTAGGGTTGTCCCTAAGTAATTTTAGATTTTTTTTGTTTGTTTTTTTTCTTAATTGTAAGACCTTTGAAAGGCCTCTGTCTTTTAGGGTTTTTTTACAGCACTCTGCTTATTAGGAAAGAATTGAGGGGAACTTTGATGAAAAGAGATTTTTTCTTTTTTTCTCTTTTTTCTCTCTTCTTTTTTTTAATTATGTTAACTGAATGGTGATGTTAACTGCTTAGAGCTGACCAGAGGTGGAAGCCTGGCTAAGGTTCAGGCATTTATGATCCAGGGCCATCACAGAAGCAGTGTCATACACACTTGCAATACTTGCTTGAAATGTTCACAGTCTTCTGTTATGCATAGTGTTATTGCTATGACCTAAGATAAAGAACTGAATTACAGCCATGACTGCTTCTCAGGTTTTCACGCAGATGCTTGCTGTGCAGTTGTTACATGCTGACAGAAGATATATCAGGCTTTGGTTAAGGAAATTGAGGCGTGTAATTTAATGTGTCAACCTCTGCGCAGATAAATTAAGTCTGAACTCGCGTTCAAGGATTATCTTCATATGGGGAAGCTTTTATGCCATCTTCTGAAGAAGAGTCAAGTGACCTGGCTGCAAAGCCAAACTCTATGGATTGGCTTTTATGTGATCTGTATGTGTGTGCTGGCAGGGAGGGGGAAGTTTGTTCTCAAAATTCTACTTTGCTAAAACTGGAATTTCTGGATGACTCCCCAGATCTGGGTATTCAGGGTTTTCCTGCCCACGTGACCATCCCTTCTCACAGCTTCATCTCATAAAAATTATTCTTGGCTTTCCCTCATTCCGGAAAAAATTTGCCAGAAGTTTTGAAGCTTTTTCATCTTGCATGAGAGCAACAAATACCTAGGTTCCTATTCCCTTGAGTAAGCTTTAAAAAATCAATTAAGTATAGCTGGTGTAGTTGTTGCTCCTTAAATACTGAGCATTATTAGAAAAAAATTAAACCGATTGTACAAGCTGATGCATTATAGCTGACTAGCAGTTCAGAATAACAACCTTACTGGAAAATTTTAAACTACGTATTAGTTTTCTAGGTTATTACATTCACCTGTATTTACTCTCAGTGGCATTTCCCCTTCCCGTGGGATGGTGAGCAAGGTCTTAAGAAAAAAAGGGCCAACTCTAATTTCACCTGTTGCAAATACAGCAGTACCTCACTCTTTGTCACAGACTCTGAGGAATTCCAGTCAGATGTGACTTGCTGTTCCCATTTATCTGCAATGAGGAAGCAGTGTTTAACACAATGAGATTTCAGATGGAATGCATCCTTCCATTTGCAGTCCAGTCTTAGTGATTTAACACCGTATGCTGAGAAACTGTGTCAGTTAAGTTAGTGCAATGAGCTTGCCTTGTAAGTCAAGTGGATGCCAACGACACTGTCACCCGCTCATGTTCTGTGAACTGATGAGGCTGTTTTCTCCCTTGTTAGCAATCTGTGTACTTTTCATGATGGAAGGAAATATTTGGGACTGTTTTGCTGTGTTGCCAGTACCCTCCCTGAAATGTCAGGTTGCACAGGTAGTGCAGACAAGATCCTGTCAGAGGAGCATGTTGATCATATTGAAAGGCTTTCTTCAGTTTTGTGCTGTTTCTTCCCCACTGTCAGAGGAATCAGATTCTCCTTCCCACTGAAGAGAATTCACAGGTTTGTCATTTACCTTCTCATTTTAGCTGCTCTAAGATCCTTTAAAATGTGGCATTGCAGAACAAGAGGGCTTTTTGGTGTTTTCCTTCGTGTGAATTTAAAAGTTGTTGCTTTCTCCATAAACTCTTAATGCTGCAGACAGCTCAGACTAAGAAATCAACTCCAGTTTGAAAGAAAAAACACTAAAAAAAACCCTGTGACCAACCCTAGAACACCCAATCTGCAGGTCAATGCTGACTTTTCCTTCATTAACTTGCTCCATTCAAAATGAAATATTCAAATACGGGAGGTGTTCCTGCCCATGGCAGAGGGTTTGGGAACTGGATGATGTTTATTATCCCTTCCAACCTAAACTCTTCAGTGATTCTAACAACATTCCAAGGAAGTAATCAGGCAAGCAGAACAGGGTAGTTGTTTTCTGTAATGCTTCTGGTGACAAATACACTCAAGAATATGTTTTTTTCCTCTATGCAATAGCATCACACCAGGAAATGTATTGTTTTTATGGAGATTATTGTAGACTACATCCTTGTCTACAGTCCTACTGTAGCCTGTTGTTTGCAAGCCTGTAATTTGTTTATTTCTTTATCTGCCTCTTATCCCTTCTCACCTCTCTAACACCTGTAACTATTTCTTAGACCTTCCAACATCTTTGAATTCCAGCACTGTTCTCCTAAAGAATTTCTTTTTCATTCTTGGCTAGGGGCTTTTTGTGAACTTAAAGTGCATTCTGACTTCCAGGGACATTGGAAATACTAAATTGCATTTTCTTATTCCTTCAGTCACACCATACTTTTATCCCACCCTCAAGAACCTAGCCTGCCATGCAAAATTCAGATTACAATTCACAACAGTAGTTCCAACAAGATGAAGGTGCTGAGCCCAACTTTTAGACAAGTCCTGCTTTGGCATTTTTGGCAATTTTGCTTGATATTCATGACAATGTCTCATTCTTTGACAGAAGCTGTGGAGAATGTGGGTGCATGACTTGTCATAAAGTTGTAGTTTCACATGGCTCAGGTTGTTGTATACCTAGTTTATGTCACCTGGGACCATATAAAAATTGCTAGGTAAGGTTTGATCCATCAGAGGGGTTATTCAATCTCAAAGGAAACAACTGCTTCTAAGTGCTGTGTTACTGCACATCAATTTTCGTAAGTACTAAAGAGTAATACAATAAATTGAGCTAACATCTCTCCAGTTGCTTGAGTTGTTCATACTACTTACCCTGATAGAGTTGTCCTTTCACCTCCACAGTTCCTAAACCCTTAGCTGTTGACTGAAATAACTTGTGGAGAATAGAGAAATGCAGACACTTACCACAATTAGCAAGTCAGCTCTGAGTTTCAGTAGCCTCTGGGATTATTTTATTTTTATTCGAATCAAAGTTGAAAACTTGCCCAGGATAGTTTCCAAGAACTGAGACTACATCATTCTTTATTGTTGGGCCTGGAACCAACAGACACTGATGCATGGAAGAATAGAGAACAGTTCCAGTGCTCTTCTGATGCTACTATGTGAAATTGCTCTATGAACAGGCCTGGTTGCTGTTAAAGTGAGACTACGTTGTCCATGTTAATGTGTTGCAACTTAAGTACAGTGGTAGTTACTGCTTGTGTGATGGCAGAGGAGACCTGCAGAAGTGAGGATGCAAGCTTAATACTACCTCTTTCTTAATAGCATTCTTAATATTACAGTTTTTTCTTATTTTTTATTAAGACTACCATGTTTCTTCAGCACAACCATGTCCATGTGATATGTGGTAAGTTTGTGTGTGTACAAGAAACCTTACAGGCCTCTGTGTTTTCACCTTATGCAGGTTCAGCACTATAAAAGCCCCTTATTCCCTCTGTGCAGTTTGGGTGATCTGCTTACTTGTTCCAGCTGCTTGCCTGGGATTTCTAAACATTAAGGGAATGATGAAAGAAGACGAGCGTGGTTAAGTTTCTTCACTATGATACTACTAATTTCCACCACTTGGAAGGATAGTTCCACCAGCATTTGCACTTGTGAACCTGCTGTTTAAGAGTTTCTGGTCTTTATTGCTCCTTGGAAGGAGGAGGAAAACATTCCTGGGCATTGTCAGAAGCATTTAGAGCTGCATAATAATAATGATAGGCAACATGTTAAGTACTAGTTTGTCTGACATATGTGGGTAAAAGCTGGTATTACTACTCTTAATCTTATGTGTTCACTGGAAATAAAGTGTATGGTATTTTAAATGGCTTGCACAACTTTGTGGTTTCACTGAACTGTTCTTCTCTGCACATGTACTTAAGGAGTATTGGATTTCATGCATGAGGATGCAGTATATGTATGTGGGCTTACCATATGTGAGGGCTTTGTTATTCCTATTCTGCCTTCCTTTTCCCCTCAGTGTAGGATTTTTGCAGCAGAGCTGCAATATTGGGAGGATGATGGCTATCTTCAAAGGTAGTATGTTAACCTGAAGCCACAAGCAGATTCTGGACTGACAGGCTGTAGCTCAAGAGTTAGACTTTAGATAAAAACCAGCCTGTGCATGCAGAGCGTCCAACACACCTGGAAAGTGTGCATTTATGAGATGAAGGGATTTAAGAGGCAATGTCATCTTGAGTTCCTGTCTCAGGTCTTACACGTAGAAGGTGTTGCCTTGGTGTTGCCTTGTCAACCTCAGCAGGTTGACAGTTCATTGCTTCCTTAGGAGAGAGATTGTGGTTTCTGGATATTTTCAAATAGCACTCTCTAAGTTAGGCAACTTATGGTGAGCAGCCTTTCTTACAGGTTCCTCTACTGACTTGACATTAGAAGAGAATGTTGCTTTAACAAAAGGAAAGTAAAAATAAATGCTGGACTTGAGGGTATTGCTAAAGCGAGGAAGATCCCATTCTAACTTCTGTAACTTCTAGTGCAAGAGCTTACCATAGTGTTCTGATTATTTAAACTATATTGTGAAGCACTGTCCAATTTCATCCTGTCCATCCTGAACATTCTCAACCTGTTCTTTGTTTTCTGTTGTCTGTGATGATTTATGGAGTTTTTTTCCTTTTAATGCAAAAGGCATTGCCTTTTCAGCAGTATGATTCCCCTCCCCCCCCCCCCCCCCCCGGGGCACATTTATTAGCAATTTTGTGCATCCTAAAACAAGAGGAGAGTAGAAACTTGTGTTCTGTAATGGTCTCAAAAGCAAAACTTCAAGGGCCTTATTTTTCACTTATTTTAGGTATGTTAGTCTTGGAAATAGAAGTATTACCATAAAATATTGTGGCATTGGCCTATTGAGAAGAAAGTTGCATCTTACTATCCAGGATTTTTAGTCTGCTATGTGGCTTTAAAAACTCTTACTTCATGTGTAACAGTCTTGTATAACTGTCCTTCAAATTCTTGTGTTCTGAAACACTTAGAAACAGCTTTCTTTTTTGTTATCCTGGGTACTGACAGGATTTGATGAGCATCTCACAAATGACCTGCCTTGTCCGCACAGGATAAGCAGGAATTCTCTTGGGAGAATTGCCTTAACCATGTCTTGCTCTTTTTGTTGTTGATAGAAATTACTCTGTGTTCCTGTTTTCCTCACCAACAGTGTCTTGAATTATTTAGCACCTTGGGTTTTGTTTTAATCATCTTGGTGCCATGGGGAGTTTCATGTAGTCTGAGCTGAATGCCAAACTGCTCATCTCTTGGCTTAACAGTGACTAAACCAGGGTTTCAAGTGGGTTAAGCTCTGTTTGCCTGCTCTGCTACCAGCTTCTCTGTGGCTAAAAGTTTGTGTGGGGTGGTGGTAGGACATCCATTTAGAAACACTGTTAAAACCATTATGTTTTTGTTGAAGTCAAGGGTAGGGTTTGGAGAAGAGAAGCAAAAGGGCTTAACATAGCAGGAAGGAAACTCAAAGGATCTTGCTAAGCAGTCATCGAGTTGTTGAGGTGTCAACTGCTTGATGCCCTGCTTGTCATATGGCTAGCAACTTGTCTGAGGGCACACCGGAGAATTCCTCTTTAGTGGTTCAGCCCTTAAAGACAGAAATTACCCTCTGCCACATCCCCTGAGTATCCTTGAAAGCTTTTTGGATTACCAAGAAGTCATGTTCCTGCACGCTTATGGCTTTAAGTGGCTGAAGTGGAAAGCAGATTACTTCAGTTTTTGGTCTTAATGCTGACATAATTCTTAAAAGATATAACATGTAGATGGCTAAAAACTCACTGTTTAGTAGATCTTTTAGGAAGGACTGTATCCAGAAGGGTCTTTTAGGATTGATGTAATACAAGCTGGAGTAATCTAACCCAAACTCTAGACTAAGGAGTTTACAAGCAAATAACAACTAATGAGATGGAGTAAGCGATGAACTGGTACCGATGGGATTTCTTTGCTCAGCCAGTGCCCTGTAAGTTTTCTGGTAAGGAATGGGAAGTGATACTTATTTTACTGTGGTGTTTCAGATAGAAGTACAAATAACTTGCACAATAAAGAACTACTTATTACGAGCATATGTTTTCTTGAAGAGGGTAGAATGGGATTAGAATATGAATAGGGATTTATTGTTGAGAGGGAATAAGCAACAGTAGCTTTTTAAGGTCGTACCTTTGAATTGCAGTCTTCCTGTTCCTCATAATGGCTTATGTGAACTTGCCCTCCCTTCCTAGACTGAAAGCAGTGTTTGGGAAACCTCTGGTTCTTAAGGATCCCAAATAATACCAGCTGGGAGTAGGAGCTCTTAGAAAACCTTTTTTACTTGTTTTTATAATGTTAAATTATTTTTAAAGTCCTTATTTAAAGGACACTGCTTTATAAATGCAGCTTGGAAGTGACAAGGTGCCTAAGTAGTCATCTTCTCTAGTGCATACCTGGAGTTCCATGTCTTAGAAACTGCCTTCAGTCATCTTTCTGTAGGTGGGTCCCCTCTCTGAGAGAGAGCAGGAGAAAAGTTTAAATACACTTGATACTTTCATGTCTTACGAAAAAGAATGCAAAATTTTCTAATGTATTTGACAGAAACGAGCTAAAGCAAGTTGTTTTATTCAGGATTGTTTTGCCTGCCTAGATTTTAAGTATATGGGGATTTTAATTATATCTGGAAGCTGCTGCAGTGTCAAGGTTTTGTAGAGAGTGATTTCATTCCTCTGTTGTCCCTTCCTCTCATGTCTTCAATTGAGTGTGTCTTTGCTGGGCAGGTGCTGCAGCTGTAGTAGGCTTTCCTGGACTATTGGCTGTGGGATTCTGTAGTGACATGTAAAAAATGTTGGGAAAATGTCATGAAATCTTATTTATATGTAGCCTGCCTGTTGTCTGACCTTGTACTGACCTGCCTACTTTTTCTTATCAACCTACAAATCTGTTAGTAGAACTGTACAACTCAATCATGTGGGTTTAGTGGTGTTGTTGAGGTTGTTTTTTTTTTTAATTTGCTTTGAGACATTGTTTTTTGAGGCATTGTATAATATTGCTAGCAATACAGTTTCCTGCAGTCAGTACAGTTGGAGATAATCCTTCCCTGATTTGCAGTTTTACCAGTCCTTACGCTGTTCTCTAGAAGCTTAGTTGCTACTTTTGCCTCCTAATTAACTGCTAAAAAACTTACTCTAGTCCTTGCCTCCTGCATACATGAGTAATCTCTGTCTTGCAGTCTAGTGCTGCTATTGCAGCAAATCTGGTCATGTTGTTTCTTTACTAACATCAATGACTTAATAAACTCTTGCCCTGTATTATCATGCAGTACCCATAACTGCTGTTCTTACGTGCTCAGTCAATAATTATGAGAGAAAGGATGAATGTTTACTGGGTTAATGCTGATTGCTTTGTAGAATAATCTGCAGCCTTTTGCCTTTAAAATCTCAGATTAATTCCAGCTCTAATATAAATGGAAGTTAAATTATAAGTCTTAAATTTATTTTAGTCATTATGGCCCTTTATAATCCAAGGGATGACCTGTGGGCAGCTATGCTGTTAACTCAGCAGCTCTTATTCCAAGGGAGTTTAGGATGGAAATGGTGAACTCTAAAATGAGGCTCATTACATTCTTGTGTTGAGTAGAAAAATGTGCAAAGCAGTCTGGACAAGACAGCAAAGTCCAGTTAGGTTTTCTGCTGTAGCAACACAAATCTCACTGGGCCTGGGGTGTGTCTATTATAGAGGTTATGGTAGTGCATCAAAGCGTGGAGTCTGTATTGTACACAAAGTATTCAGTTAACACTAACACTGAGAAATGGTTTTAAATACATATTAAACAATGCTTTTTGTTTTTCTCCCTAGATCAATGTTCGAGTTGTTACTATGGATGCAGAGCTGGAGTTTGCCATCCAGCCAAACACTACAGGCAAACAGCTTTTTGACCAGGTCAGTGAAGGGTTGGTATGGGCTCTTGGTGTTTAAGCTCAGAGTAGATTTCAGATTATAGTGTTTTCTTAAGACTGGATTCCAAAACTACCTTTCTTTCTTCTTTCCCCTCTTAATCAAAGGGCCCTGGCATGAATTAATATGTCTAAATTCCATCACAGTAAAAGAAAAAAGGAAAAATCCATGCAAATATGTTATGCTTCGGTGAAACTTGTCTTCCCTTCAGAAACCTTGCAGTGTTGGGTGATGAATCGTCATAAGGGATCTAAAATGTCTCAACATCATAGGTAGCATGTTAAAATATAATGCTTACTTCAGAGTACACCTTAACTCTTATTTATTTCTTAAATTCTTAATTCAAAGTGTTGTCCCTGTGCAAAAAAACCGTTCAGAATCAGGTCTTCAAAGGGCTGACAAAGGCATAGGCAGAGCTGTGTTCATTTGTAAGCTGGGTTGAAAGCAGCCACTTCTTACAAGGGTGAAAGTTTGCCAAACTACTGGAAAATGAGAAAAGTTTGTGATCTCCATGCAGCAATAAAATGCCTTGTAAGAAGTGCCTGTGCAACAGGATGGAGCAGGGACTTACCCGCCTTCCTCTGTGAGTTCCCAGGGATGTGGAGGGCATGAGTAGCCAAGACTCACTCCTCCTTGTTATTCTTCCTTATGCTGCATTAACTATATGCAGTTCTGTTTGGAGATGGGCCTACAATAGTCAGATAAAGACAACTAAAATAAACAAAGGCCACGTTGCTTATTATTCTTTTAAGTACCTTGCTCATGTACAACTGAAGAAAGGCCAAAATTTTTGCAGAAAGCTTTATCTTGCTGTTCTGGAATTTAAAAAAGAAAGAGGCTTGCTTCTGGCTATTCCTGCTGGCACTCTGGAAACTAAGAATCAGTCTGTGCAGACTTTAATTACCTTTTTTTCTCCATGTGTTCACTAATGTTTACATCTGTTAAGAGTCAGAGCCATCTCTCTAGCAGAAGAGAAATTTGCTTTCTTGACTTACAGCTGAGAAGCACGAAATCCCGAGAATATGGAAAAAGGCAGGAAGCTTCAAATCAAATACAGTTCTAGCCTGCTATCTTGGTAGTTCTGGACTTCTTGAAGACTTCTTGTTGCAGCTTTTACTTCACTATTGTGGTAAAACATCTTCTCATGATGATTTATTCCTTACATTCTATATCTCATTTTTTTTTAAATCTATGATTGGAAATTCTTGACCTTGTTAGAGTGCACTTCTGCCTTAGTCTTCTCTTGGTGTGCAGAAGTGATAACTGGGGAAGGCAAAGACCAGAGATTTAGTTGCAGCTGTTATGACATCCTTTCTTCACTTCTGCTGTGCAAGCCTTGTACTAGGCCCTTATCTTGAATGGAGTTTACACTCAGATAAAGTCTTTGGAGACAGCAGGTTTTTGCAGATATGGGGAGTGGCCCAACACGAACTGCAGAGCTGCAGCTGGCAAGTAGGGAAAGGGAATGGAAGAAACAGGCTATTTTTAAAAACAACTAAATGATTTCTTGGCCTCCTGTCATCTAGCAAAACTACTCTGGCAGTGCCCTGGTGCTTAGGCTTTGCTAGCATGCATCTATCCTGCACATATGGTGGGTATAGGGGAAAATAGCAGAAACCCATGAATACTGAGTTCAGCTCTGCCCAAGCCAGACCTGTGTGGTGTTTATGCTGCACTGGTCTGCAGTGTCCCAGAAATCAAGTAGTGTGCTGTGCAACAAGGTGGAGTGCCTCACTGGCATCCTTATGCTGTCCTGGCCAGGAGAAAGAGATTCATATGGTGGCAAGTGTCACTGGCAGTTTCTCTGAGAGAGTGCATTTCTGAGTGGAATGTCCATACTTAATATTTTCTGCTTGATGCTCTAAAGGAGGCAAGGGAGGTATCTCCCATCTCAAATAGAATGCCTTGGCTCTTACACAGAGAAGTTCACTGACCATTTTCCAGAACATAGATGAAAGAATTTGTCCTTATTTTTTGAACTTAACTGGTCAGGTTGTACATTCAGCTTAATGTTTTCTTCCAACCTTTGGCTTTAGGTTTTGGGAAGAACTTGGAGAGGATCATATCTTCTGCAAAATATCTTGAATTATGGAAAAAAAGTGTATTTTTTCTGTTGTAAGAGACATTCAGCAACAATGACCTGTTTGATTTATGTAACTATTTTAACAAAGTTGCAACACTTTTTGTGCAACAGGAAGTACCAAGTTCACCATAAGCCTGCCTTTGTGCTAGATTGAGTAAAGCCCATTGCTGACCCTTCTAAAAGTACATCTTTGAGTCAGAAAACTTTTCTGTTTGGTGGTGAAACTAGACATTCTCGGGGAGGAGTTGAAAGGAATTTCAGTCAAGTTTTTTCAGACCATAGGTATATTTTCAAATTATGTGAGATTTGGGGTTATTTTTTATTGTTAAGTTGGATTCTTTTTTTAACATAAACACTAACTAGTTGTAACTAGTTGCTTCTGCTGAAGCAGGATATATAAACTACAGCCTACTGAATGCAGCCCACTGTGTCTAGCTATTGAGTTATCCCATTTCCTCAGCTAGTAAGCACTGGCCTCTACATCCTCAAAAGAAATTATTTACTTATTTTTTTATTTAATTTTTAAAATTTACTTTATTTGCTTAAAAAATATTTGTTTTTCATACTACTGTGCAATTTTTTTGATCTGCTTATATCACTAAACTTTGAATATTGCCTATTATTTAACAATGTCACAGAAACTAATTCTCAGAACGCTAATTAGGATGGTATATTTCTTTAACAGCCAGAGGAACCTCTGGTTTCAAGGTGCAGAATACTGGCTTCTAGCTCACCAATAAGAAAATTTAGAGGGAAGCTACAGCAAAAATTAATGAAGTATCCTCAAAAGTAGCTTTACTTATGCCATTGCTGTCTTCTCCTACAGCAGCTGTATTTCTCTGTCTCTAAAATGATATGAAAAGATGCCAGATGAGTAGGTTTAGGCTGTTACCTGCACCTGCAGATGGTGCATGAGTTGAATACCTGGACCTCAAGTGAGCTATTACCTACAGTAACTTCTTTTTTTGACCTTTCTATATTTCAGGTGGTTAAAACCATAGGTCTGCGAGAAGTGTGGTACTTTGGTCTTCAGTATGTGGACAACAAGGGGTTCCAGACTTGGCTAAAGCTTGATAAAAAGGTAAGACATTTTGAGCTAATTGCTGAACAAAAGTTAAAGCTTAGATTACTCTTGACGTGCTGCAATTTCATAAACCTTTTACCTGTTCTATTCCTTAATTCTCATAACTCCAGGATTATTTTTTAGGGAAAACTTTCAGGTGTTTATGAGAACTATTTGCATGAGAGGTGGCAAGGTGAAAGTGTGCTGTTTGTGGTAATTGTAGAAGGCTATTCATAGCATTTGATAAATGTACAGGAGTGGCTTGATACTGTACTGTGCTGGGTGGAAGCAGCTATTCTTGCTGTGACTGGAGGGACATCTTGGGTAGTGATGGTTTTAGTCTTGCTGTTGCACTAAATCAGAAAGACAGGTCTCTTGAAGGCTGGACAGTTGTGACAGAGCAGTGGTTCCTCTGATGTGCTTGTTTGTGAATTCTGATTCTTATGAGAATATGAACTGTTTTTCTTGTTGGGACAGTCAGTGACACCTGTTTAATGTCAGGAGGCTTTTCACTGTCAAATATGTACAATACTGGATGGAGTTTGCCATCTGATACAACATGGTGAATCATTCTCTAATGACCAAGGTTTGCTATGCAAACAGAATTTTATTGGTTTCATTGGAAAACACAATGTATCTCCCCTGTGTTCTCATACCAGTAAGCAGCCAGTATTAAAGAATTCTAGTAATGAGTTGACGGTCAGTAGCTTGCTTGATAAGGCAAATGCCCCGAATCTTTTTCCTCTATATAGAGGCAATGTATTCTATTGTTTGCCACTCTTCTTAGTTATGGTGTCACCTCTGTCCTCAGGTTTCTGCTCAAGAAATCAGAAAGGAGAATCCCCTCCAGTTCAGATTTCGTGCTAAGTTCTTTCCAGAGGATGTGTCTGAAGAGCTGATCCAGGACATCACGCAGAAGCTGTTCTTCCTGCAGGTGAAGGAAGGGATCCTCAGTGATGAGATCTACTGTCCTCCTGAAACAGCAGTACTTCTTGGCTCCTATGCAGTGCAGGCCAAATTTGGAGATTACAACAAAGACGTGCACAAGCCTGGATACCTCAATTCAGAACGTCTGATTCCCCAGAGGTGAAGGAGTTGTTTGATGCCGTCCCCCATTTTTTTCCAAGGATGTTCTGTTGGTTTGGTTTTTGTTTGTTTGCATTTATTAACAGTCAAGAATTTGCATTTTATTAAAATACAGAGAGTTCCACTGAAAGCAAAATTTATTTTAATGCATACAGCATGATTTGTATGCATTTGAGGTTTTTTCCTTCTGTCTGATGTGTTAGATTATGTTTTTGCACTTGCTCCTTAGATTGGTTAGGGAGAGGATGTATTCTTTTGAATTCAGCTTTTCTTTCCTCAACATTGCTGCCATGCTGGTGACTGTTAGTATGAATGTCTTTGGGCTGGGCATCTTCCTCTTGGTTTCACTAGGGCTTCATGTGCAGGACGAATCTTTCAGTCAGACTATAGCAAATATTGGCATCAATGGGTACCACAAAACATGAAGTCTGATCTTGGTAATGTGTCTTTCTTTGTGTAGGGTGATGGATCAGCATAAACTCTCCAGAGAGCAGTGGGAAGAGCGGATCCAGGTGTGGCATGCTGAACACAGTGGCATGCTCAAGTGAGTGTTTTGGATTGGTCCTTTGACTGGTGACTTTGTTAGCTGGTTGATTACCTTAAGCTTGCAGTTAGTTCTACAGTGTGCTTCTGAAATAAACTCCAAGAATTGCCTGTGTGTGGGATCTCTGGTGTATATTTTCTAGTCCATGATCAAACCACATGGTATGGTCAGTGTAAGATTTGTGCTGGTGCTGAGAACTGTGGCTTCCTGAAGATCCTGGTCATCAGTGGTGACTTTGAGGAGGTGGGGTAGAAGTAAAGGTGTATGTCTAACCTTATGATCATTGAGGCATTTGCATTGGCTGTTTAGGTAAGTCCAGATGCTATACCTTTCCTACCGACCGCACCTTGAGAAAGGATGAATGCCGAGAGAGATGAATTTTGATAATTTTCTGTCTGGCTTGGGACGTGAGAGTACTCTGTGTGTATGTTTTGTTCATAGGTGTAATATCATAACTTCTATAGTGAATCTCAAATGGTTAATGTTCAGGTTTAGAAATTCTGTGTTTGTGTGTATTTAAGAAGTGATTTGTTTCTTCTGAAGGCTTTCTGATTTCTGAGATTATCAGATGAGAACTGGCTCTCCTTTGTCTCAAACAGAGAGAATGCCATGCTGGAATACCTGAAGATTGCTCAAGACCTGGAGATGTATGGAATTAATTACTTTGAAATCAAGAATAAGAAAGGAACTGACCTATGGCTGGGGGTTGATGCCCTGGGGCTCAACATCTATGAAAAGGATGATAAGTAAGGCTTTTTGGTTTCACTTCTGATCTTAGGTGGGGGATCTAAGGGACACTTCTCATTTATATGATCAGCACAAAGTTTAGAACTTGCTGTTGTTCTGGGTTTTAATCAGTAGGTAGAGCGAAGCTAGGAAGTGAACTTCCCCGTCATTTATGTTTTCTTGGCTTTTGTTATATTTGTAGCCTGTCCTGTTAATGCTACCTGTTATATAAAAAATACTCTCAGTTTTATAGTGCCAGCTGCTAAGATGTGCAGTGTGACGGAGTTGAACCCTGAACTGAGTAGTTTACCAAGCATTTCCTTGAGTCAGGATCCCAGTGGATGCAGTAGAAGATTATAGACAGGCTAGCCTACCTGCCTGCAGTGTTTGGACATCTGAGGCCATTCCTGTAGTAAATTTAATGATAGATGTGTGTACAGCTGCCTGGTTTTAGATAGACAGATTAAGGGGTGGACATGAAACCAAAGCTGAGTAACACCCAGAACCCAGGGAGGAGTGACCCTTTTTATTTACTATGAATGAGGAATGAGATGGTCTTGCTGAGGTATACATAGTTATAATCAGCCCTTCTGGTAAAAGCAGAGACATTATTAATTGGATAGTAGGTAGGAAATTATAGACTGTATCTATAAATAAACATATAAGGAAGGTAAGAACAGCTGTACTGATGCCTGTTGGTCTCTTCTAATACTCCATAAATGAAGGATTGAAGGGGAGTTAAAACAGATGTTTGGTTTTTTTTAAGATGAAAGTTGCTGTCTAGACTGCTTATTTTTTATTACTGCTTTTTCCACTAAATTTCAAGTCTCGGTTTCATGTCACTGATATATAACAGGTTGTCAGTGCAACACAGAAGGCACTTCACCTGTTCCACATCTTTGCCTCCAAAAAGCTTTGAATGCAACCCAAAACATTAATTGGAACTCTACTGGAGCTTCTGTTAAGATGGCAAAGAGAAATGCAGCCTTTTCTACAATGCTGACATGTGCCTTCACCCAGAGAAAGGCAGCCTGTTCCACAATGCTAACATGTGCCTTCACCCAGAAAACAAGGAGTGTCACTTGAAAGAAAAGTAGTTTCGCTCATGTAATACTTGAGTCTTGAATGACTAGTCCTGCCATGTAACCATGGTCACACAAACAGGTTTTTCAAGCTGCAGAAGCAGAGAGAATATGGCCATTGACTGTAAAGAGCTATCAGAGGTGTTTGCAAAACAAATGCAGTGCTGGAATAAACGACTTGTTTCTGCTGTTATTCTTGCTACCATATAATTAAGTCTTTTGAGCAGATACAGGAACTAGAAAATAGTAATGGTTTGTACGTGCAGAATTTTAGGTATGGGGCAAAGGTGAAAAAGCAAAAGTTTCATTGTTGAAGTTCAACCAGAGGCAAATGAGACCGAGCTATAGGTGTGGATACCTGTGTATTGCTCTCTATGTTGGTCTCCCATTTCTAGGTATTCTCAAGCTTTTTTTAAATCCTGTATTAAAGAGCAGAATCTGCAGCATAATTCATTAGAAGTGAATTATTTTAGTTGTCTGTCATACTGTATTATCTAGAGTTGAAACACTTCAGCGAATCTGAAGGAAGCTGGAGCTATTAATACTGGTCTAATAAAATAATTTTCTTGACATTTCTTACTTCTTGTCTCCCCTCTGCTGGGAAAGCTGTGTGGAGTGTTGCATCCCACTGACTCTGTGTGTTAGAAGCAATGTGGGACAAAAAAAAGTTAATTGCAGCATCTCTTAAATTTTTTTTTTTTCTCTGCCAAGACTGACTCCGAAGATTGGGTTCCCCTGGAGTGAAATCAGAAACATCTCTTTCAATGACAAGAAGTTTGTTATAAAGCCTATTGACAAGAAGGCCCCAGTAAGTATATCTAGAATGGATTCCTGGATACTGCATATGAGTGGCTAATATTGTTTCATCTCAAAATAAAGTAGTCTTTGAGGAGGAGGAAGCTGGAGATATTCTAGATGCAAAATATGCTGTAGTATTTATGGTGTATTTGGTTCTGTCTGGTTTTCTGCACATCATAAATAAAGGGCTTTACGGTGGTATCTAACATGGAAAAAGACAAAGTTTTTACAACTGCAGTGTCTTTTTCTGTCAGTACAGGTAGCCTTGTGCTTAAATCTGATGTTCTTTGCTAGTTCTGTGAGCCTTCTGTGTAGCCCAGTTATACTGAGACCAGTTTTCTCCCTGGTTTTTTTTAAGCGCATGGAAGCTGGTGGATAACTTTTTTGTTGTCATTCTTTTTTTTTTAAAAAAAACACCAAAAACCTAAAATTATCTAGATGCTACTGCAAAACTCATGAATATATATGGTTTCCCACTTTAATGTTCACTGCTCACTTTCACACTGCTAAGAATAAAGCCAGATAAGCACCACTGGTGTTCAGTGACCTGCTTGGGTCATACTAGAGTAAATGTCAGGGGTGTGATTTCTGTAGAGAACTGAAATGTGATTGCAGCCTGGGGTTGTTGCTTTTCAGTACTTACAAGCACATTTTCAGAGTTACTTTATTGAAGAATTATCTACTTACTTTATCCTGTTTAGAATGTAAAGTGGAATAACTGGTATAGGTGGATCTCATTCTGTCAGTCTTGTGAAACTACTGCAATAGTTGAGTAAGGCCTCCTCTTCTTCACCTCCTTTACCACATAATTTGGCCTTGGTGGGGAAGTACAGCCCTGAGTAATAACCAGTTTGGCTTTGGCAAAGAGTGATTGATTATGAATCTCTTTAACAGAAAAAGATCCTCCTGGTAATCTAAAGAGTAATAATGCAGAGTGTGCTGCTCCAGGTAACAGCTTGGGTCTAGGGGGTGAGAGGAGCTTCTTTCCATGATGCTGTTAGTGAAAGCTAGTCTGTTAAGAATGCTTTTCTCAATAGAATAGTTTACTGTATGTATCATGAAATATTCATCTTCTGTTTATGGTTCAAAGCTTTCCCTGCATTCCCCAACAGTAAATCTGAGTTTCAAATGGGAGACTCACAATAGGCTGATACAGGAAGGTGATAACACTGAAAACCTTAATTAGGTTTTTGTTTCCTGTGTCAGTTGTGCTTTTCCCTCTGGGTGGTATTACATTAGTTTCTATAAAAGCCTGGTTATAACACAGATAAGAAATTCAGAGCTGTTTTTACAGAACCAAAAATTTTTGAGTATCTTGTGTTTGATTACTGTCTGTAACCCAGTATTGAAAATAGTATGTATATTTGGTGGCTCAAAAAGCATTTATAAAAAATTCTCACTTTACACTTTTGTAACAGCACATGTCAACATAGCTAGGAAAGTCCATGGAGAGGAAAGAATGATGCTGGAAGTTATTTCTGCATGGGTGGGGATTTCTTCTCTTTGAAAAAACACAGATGATGCCTTGAATACCGATTCAAATAACTCTGTAGAATTTCCTGATTTAGTTTAATAGTCTGCAGTACATTTTTAGTTCCATGCTTAATTTTAAGTCATAAAGCCATGCAAACATAAATACTAATTATTCAATACTAGAAGTCTGAGTTGCCTAGATGGTTACCAAGAAACTCCCACCCCATTTCCAACCTCCACCTAGGTCTCATCTAAATGGAAATGATTAATTTTCTCTAAAAGTTATTTTTTTCTAGAAGAGTTATTTGTCAATTCTGTGTAGATTTGAAACGGAGAATATATAACAACTGCTTTAGCTAGAAATTATGTTGGCAGTCCCTGCTGCTACATTTAAATAGCCTGTGTATGTGTGTTGATTTCAGTGAAATTAGTGGCAGGATGTCCTGTCTGCAGCTATCAGGCAGAAGCGAAAGCAGACCTGGAGAACTGACTGCCTGGTGTCTCTTTTCTAGGACTTTGTGTTTTATGCCCCTCGTCTGAGAATTAACAAGAGGATCCTGCAGCTCTGCATGGGCAACCATGAACTCTATATGCGACGCAGGAAGCCTGACACCATTGAAGTGCAGCAGATGAAAGCCCAGGCCCGGGAGGAGAAGCACCAGAAACAACTGGAAAGGTGAGTGTGAATAAAGAGTGGGTACAGAGTGACAGAGCAATGACACTGAACTGCCAAGGTTCAGCAGGCAGCCTGCTGGTGACAGTGATGTGGGTTTCACTTTGGCAAGGCCATGAGCCATGCTGTGTGGCTCTAGAGCTCTGGNACCATTGAAGTGCAGCAGATGAAAGCCCAGGCCCGGGAGGAGAAGCACCAGAAACAACTGGAAAGGTGAGTGTGAATAAAGAGTGGGTACAGAGTGACAGAGCAATGACACTGAACTGCCAAGGTTCAGCAGGCAGCCTGCTGGTGACAGTGATGTGGGTTTCACTTTGGCAAGGCCATGAGCCATGCTGTGTGGCTCTAGAGCTCTGGCTTATGGGATGGGCTTGTGATATCTTGTGCCAGAATAATAATCATAGAATCACAGAATCATAGAATAGTTTGGGTTGGAAGGGACCTTAAAGATCATAGAGTTCCAACCCCCCTGC